>JAVJIF010021958.1:0-81468 GCA_038442645.1 Agave tequilana | reverse complement strand
GGAAAAAACAGTGTATTTTTGACTTGAAAAATTTTGCAAAATAATTTTTGACTTTAAGGAAACTTAAGTAATATGCTAGTAGGAGTATATAAACAAGATCTAAACATGGTATTTATTTTTGTAAAATATAGAGTCATGTAAATATATATTTAAGGCATGAAACCAAATTTAAAACATGAAAACTTAAATACAAGACTCACATTTTAACAAAACCAAATTGTGTGTGTGTATCCTAGAGCCAATGTCCAACACTCAAACTTTAACATTCTAATTCTTACATTGGTTCTAAGTACTACAAGCTCTTCAAGGGGGCTTTTCACCATCAAGGTCTTCAACACTTGAGTCTTGAGCCCACTTTGAGTTGACTTGAGTCCAAAACACTTTCTTTTAGGGTGTAAAACTTTTAGTAGAGTTAGAGCCCTGAAACACACTTAAACAATAAACAATATTAGTACAAATAACTAATATGTTTTGTAATCATTAAAAAACACACTAAACAAGGGTGATTGTAACCTTGGGCCAACAATCTCCCCCTTTTGATGATGACAAAACATATAGGTTATTTAAACAAAAATGGAAGAAGAGCTTGGAAAGCTCCCCCTCAAATAATGCTATGTATCAAAAAAAATGTCAATGAAGAGCTAAATATATAAGGCATTGAAAACACATAGTTTGTCACAAACTCAAATGCAAAACACATAGTTTTATCAAAAACTTAAATGCATCTCAAATCATCAAAATATTCATAATAAACAAAAAACAACTCATACGTTTTCTCCCCCTTTTTGTCATACATCAAAAAGGGTTAAACAAACAAAAAAAAAAGAATTTATCTTTAAGAATCTATAATGCAAACATTCAACTCACCACAAATAAATGAAAATCTAGCATAATGTAGAGGTTAGAAAAATATCGGCAAGTTGAAAATGGTAGAAACATAATCAATATCAATATCACCTTCTCATAATGATCTCTAAGAAAGTGATACTAATGTCAATGTGTTTGGTTTTACTATGTTGATTTGCATTCTTTGTCATGTGAATAGTACTAGTATTATCACAAAATATTTTAACATGATCAAAGTGTAAATCATAGTCAAGGAGAGTATGTTTCATCCAAAGAACTTGTGCACAACAAGCTCCGGCCGCAACATACTCCGCCTTGGCGGTTGAAAGGGCTACCGAATTTACTTTTTGGAAGACCAAGATACAAGATAATTACCTAAGAATTGACATGTTCCACTTGTGCTCTTCCTATCTACCCTACAACCCGCATAGTCGGCATCCGAAAAACTCGTCATTGAAAATTGGCCGGTTTTCGGATACCACAAACCCATTTCAATAGTGCCCTTAAGGTATTTAATAATGCGTTTTACCGCTACTAAATGAGACTCCTTAGGACATGATTGAAAACGAGCACAAAGACAAACAAAAAACATGATATCCGGCCTACTAGCCGTCAAATACAATAAACTACCTATCATGCTACGATAAACTTTAATGTCTATACTTTTACCTTGTTCATCCTTGTCAAGCTTAGTAGTTGTTGCCATGAGAGTTTGCTTACTTTAGATCTTCAAGCCCGAACCTTTTGATGAGTTCCTTTGTGTACTGCTTGATGATGAAGATCCCATCCTTCCTTGCTTGATTTGGAGTCCAAGGAAATAGTTGAGCTCCCCCATCATAGACATTTCAAATTCATCCTTCATGCATGATTCAACAGCTTGGCAAAGAGATTCATTAGTAGAACTAAAAAATGTCATCAAAATAAATTGCACAATAAGAATATCTTTTTCTACATGTTTTGTAAACAAAGTTGTGTCAATTTTACCTTTCTTAAAACTATTTGAAATCAAAAATGAAGAAAGTCTTTCATACCAAGCCCTAGGGCTTGTTTTAAACCATAAAGAGTTTTATCTAATTTAAATACAAAATTGATGTGGTAGGATCAACAAACCGGGGGGTTGTTCAACATACACCTCCTCTTCAAAAACCATTTAGAAAAGCACTTTTAACATCCATTGAAACAATTTAAAATCTTTATATGAGGCAAATGCTAGTGTCATCCGTATGGCTTCAAGTCGTGCTACGGGTGCAAAGTTTCTTCAAAATCGATTCCTTCGATTTGAGTGTAACCTGGGCAACTAACTAGCTTATTCCTAACAACGTTACCCGATCATCCAACTGTTCTTAAAGATCCACTTAGTACAATTGTTGGTCTATCGAGGGGCCTAGAATAAGGTGCCAAACTTGGTTGCGCTCAAAATTGATTGAGTTCCTCTTGCATGGCTAGCAACCAATATGAATCGGCCTCGGCTTCGAGGACGTTCTTGGGTTCAACATGAGAAATAAATGCATAATGTCCACAATAATCATGAAGTTTAGAGCGAGTGGTTACCCCTTTGATACTTCACCTATGACGAGGTCCTTGGGATGATGAGGATTGTATCTCCAACCCTTGGAAGTTGTTGAGTAGGCTCCACTTCATTTGTTTGATTTTCATTTCTTGAGCCTCTTCTACTTTAGCTTCACTTCCTTCATCATCCTTTGGCTTGTCTCCCATAGTAGTAGTATCCTCCAAGGTCACTTTCTCCAAGCCTTCATCCAAAGCATCTATTTCTACAACATTCTTAACAAACAAGTTAGATTCTTCAAACTTAACATGTATAGATTCCTCAATAGTCAAAGATGATTTATTGAAGATTCTATAAGCCTTGCTTGTATTCGAATACCCAACAAAAATTGCCTCATAAGCTTTAGCATCAAATTTTTCTAAATTATCTTTTGTATTTAAAACAAAACATTTACATCCAAAAACCTTGAAATATGAAACATTTGGTTTTCTAGAAAAGTACATTTCAAAAGAAGTTTTGAAGTATTTTTACACAAGAAAACACGATTTGATATATAGCATGATGTATTAACGGCCTCGGCCCACAAATAATGTGGTAGATCATATTCACTTAACATTGTCCTAGCCATCTCTTGTAAAGTTCGATTTTCGTTCAACTACTCCATTTTTGTGTGGAGTTCTAGGACAAGAAAGTTCATGCTTAATCCATGTTCTTCACAAAAAGTGGTAAAGGGTTGGTTAATGAACTCACCTCCTCTATCACTTCTATTCTTAAAATGAAGACTTTTTCTTTTTCAACTCTTTTCTTAAAAGTTTGGAATATGAGAATGCTTGATTTGTGTTCAAGAAAGAAAACCCAAGTAAACCGTGAAAAATCATCAACCAAAACAAATGCAAATCTATTCCCACTTAAACTTTTGGTTTGTGTAGGGCCAAATAGATCCATATGGATTAACTCCAAAGGACGTGATGTCATGATATCCTTAATTGACTTGAAAGAAGACTTAGTTTGTTTCCCAAATTGACATGCGTCACAAACTCGGTCCTTTTCAAAACTCAAATAAGGAATACGTTTCACCATTTCTTTGTGTTTAACCTAGATATGTGGTCAAATGAAATATGGCCTAATCTTCTATGCCACAACAAGAGTCGTCATCGAGGGCTTTTAAACAAGTAATATTACAAGACATATTAGACATATCTATCATATAAACATTACTTTTATGAAAACCGGAAAAACACACAAGTATTAGAAATTCTATCAATTACTTTACAAACTACATGATCAAAAACAACATCAAAACCTTTATCACAAAGTTGACTAACACTCAAGGTTATGCTTGAGTCCATCAACTAAAACTACATTTTCAATTAAAGGGGATGTGACGAGTTTTACATACCAATACCGATGATTTTACCCTTGGCATCATCTCGAAGGTGACGGTGCCACCTTCATGGTATCTTGATAGGGTTGCAAAGTTGTTGATGTCCCAAGTCATGTGCCTTGAGCAACCACTATCAAGATACCATAATCCTCTACGTCGTGGGCTTTGGAAGGTACCTATATCATTTAACAAAATTGTTGACTTTGGTACCCAAACTTTCTTGGTCCTTGAAAGTTAGTGTTTCGAACCCAAACATTATGATAAGATGCACTTAGTCTATCATAGCAAAAATTGGCTAAGTGTCCTTTCCGCCCACAATGTGAACATGAGAACACTCTTCCATACATGAATGCATGATGTGTGTGTGAAGTGTGAGCATGCTTTGGGGGTTGCCACGATGTAAAGGTTGTGTGGTATGAACATGAGCATGAGCATGGTGAACATTTTTCTTAGGGGCTTTTCTTAGGAAACATGGCCTCTATCTTCTTCTTATCAAACTCACAATTTTTAAAACAATTCCTAATGAGTCTATTCTTTCTTTAAGCAAAGTAATCACATTAGAATCAATTTGTGGAGACTTGCCTTACAAGAAATCTTATATTTGTCAAAATCTTTTGAGTGGAAACAAGAGTGGAAAGTAATTCATCCTTTTCTTTAGAAAGAGTAAAAACTTGATGATTAAGAGATCATTTTCCCTTTCATTTTTTAAATATTTTTTCTTAAAAAAATCATAGTTATGTGATAATTCTACAAAAGCTCTCCTAACTCATCCATGGAAAGTTCATCATTAGGAGAAGTGGAAGGGGTTACCTTGCTTGTGCTTTCATTAGCCATGAAGCACATGTTGGCGGTATCAATCTCCTCCTCAGATTCGCTCTCGGAGTCCATGTAGCTTTCATGGCCTTCTTTTGTGAGGCTTCTTTGAGGTGGAGGGCTTCACTTTATCGGGACACTCCGCCACTATGTGTCCCGGTCTTTGGCAATTAAAGCAAATGATCTTTCTTTCTTTGCCTCCTTGCCATCTCTTCCTTCCTTGAAATTTAGCCTTGTTGTACATCCTCCGGACGTTCTTCACAAGAAGTGAGAGCTCTTCATCATCTTCTTCTTCATCGTCTTCGTCGGAGTGTGGATTGACTTTTGAAGGCTATTGTCTTCTTCTTGGAAGGAGCCATGTCCTCCCTTACTTCCTCTCCATCTCATGGGTTTTGAGGTTCCCAATGAGACCAATTAGCTCCATCTCCTCCTTGTCATTGAGTTCCTTCAAGGTGGTTGCTTTTACTTCCCATGAAGGAGGAAGAGCCGGATGATCTTTCTAACTCTTTGATCATTATCAATAGCATCACCTAGAGAAGAAAGTCCATTAGTAATCTTTGTAAATCTTGTAACCATATCATCTATGGTTTCATTTTCTTGCATGCAAAAATCTCATAGGGACCGAAGAAGGTCAATCTTAGCCCTTTTCACTTGTGAGGTCCCTTCATGTGTAACTAGCAAATGTGTCCAAATTTCATATGCGGACTTGCAATGAATAACTCTAGCTATGTCATCATCATTAAGGGCTTGAAGTAGTGCATAGTGAGCCCTAGCATGGCATCAAATTCTTGGTCTCTATTTCGAACCAAAGTGGATTCATCACCGGGGGGTGCACTAAAGGGTTTGGTCACGGCCTTTGCAACTCGATACCTAGAGTTACAAGAAAACGGTCATCTTAACCTTCCATATGGGAAAGTTAAGTTCATCAAACTTAGGAGGGGTTTTAATTCCATCGGCCATTTTTACTAAGTGAAAATGAATGAAATGATTAGCAAAATTAGGATCTCTCTAAGGTTGTTAAGCCAAATCCTAGAGTCCAAGCTCTGATACCAATTGAAAAACACCTAGAGGGGGGTGAATAGGTGTAATTGCTAATCTAATGATTCCTTTAAAAACTAAGTATGATGAATGATGCAACGATCTCTCAAAATAAGACTAAGAGCCGAATACCCCGTGAGAGGTTCTGAACTCCTTCCTCCCAATTCCCCTTGAATGGGTTAGAGGTGCGCAATGCAACCTTGTTGTATGAGAAATGATCGAACAAGAGATGAATAATATGTAATGATGAAGTGCACACAAGATAAATATCACAAGTATGACAAGTGTAACTAACTAGAACCAATTGCACAAGGAAAGAAAGTTAGAACTCAAGCAATTAAATGAAAGCAATAGAGAGCAAAGGAAATTTAAAGCAAGAATGACACATGGCAATCGCAAACACAAGAATTTGTTTCGAGGTTCGAGCCACCGCTCTACTCCCCGCCTTCACCTCCGTGAAGGGTTTCCACTATCCACCGAGGACGCCTTACAATGGTCTACCGAAGACCCGAGCACCGAGCTCTCCAACTTACAATAACCTCTACCGAAGAGGTGTCTCCACAAGAAGAAAAAGATTACAAGTCACCAAGGTGATCACAAACAAGATCACCAAACTCTTTTACAAACTCTCACTCTTTTACAACTTCCTATAGAATGAGTAAAGGATTTTTGGCTCTAAGAAGTGTGGTGAGAAAAACTTCAGTTGTAGAGTGATATTTGTTATCAAACACAACTGAAAAACAAGCTCAAAAAGAATTGGAAATGAGTAGCTTAAACAATTTTTCTTCTCTTTTGAAAACAATGAAAAACTTGAGAATTTCTTGGTATCTAGTAAGAGAGTCTTCTCCTCTATTTATAGGGAGAAAAATAGGTTTAAAACAATTTATTTAGAGCTTATTTGCTCTGAAAAAGAACTGAAAACCCTGTAAAAGTCTGCCAAAAAGCAGATCAAAAAATAGATTTCAGAATTGCACAAAAGAGGAAAGAGCCGTTGGGCAGCAGCAGGCTTGGCGGTCGACCGGGCCGGTCGACCGCCAGCTCAGCTGGTCAAAGAGCCATTGGCTCGGGTCTTCTGGCGGTCGACCGGCCGGTCGACCCAGAAAACCCGAGAAACAAACTTGCTCTCAGTCTTCCTTGGCGGTCGACCGGACGGTCGACCCAGAAAACCCGAGAGCAATCCTGCTCTCAGACGGTTGACCGCCCGGTTGACCGTAGGACGTGCACAGACGTGCACGCCCAGGCACAAAGGCCGGTCGACCGGGCCGGTCGGCGGTCAGCCTGAAACAGGAAAAACAGTATATTTTTGACTTGAAAAATTTTGCAAAATAATTTTTGACTTTAAGGAAACTTAAGTAATATGCTAGTAGGAGTATAAAACAAGATCTAAACATGGTATTTATTTTTGTAAAATATAGAGTCATGTAAATATATATTTAAGGTATGAAACCAAATTTAAAACATGAAAACTTAAATACATGACTCACATTTTAACAAAACCAAATTGTGTGTGTGTATCCTAGAGCCAATGTCCAAACACTCAAACTTTAACATTCTAATTCTTACATGGTTCTAAGTACTACAAGCTCTTCAAGGGGGCTTTTCACCATCAAGGTCTTCAACACTTGAGTCTTGAGCCCACTTTGAGTTGACTTGAGTCCAAAACACTTCTTTTAGGGTGTAAACCTTTTAGTAGAGTTAGAGCCCTGAAACACACTTAAACAATAAAAATATTAGTACAAATAACTAATATGTTTTGTAATCATCAAAACACACTAAACAAGGGTGATTGTAACCTTGGGCCAACACTCTTATCTATATTGCACACTTGCACGAATTAGACTTAAGGGCAAAACCCATACAAGATAAGGTGGGGATTTCATCACCTTCCTTAGCCTAAAAATCATCTCCCCACTCACACAACCCAAGCCCTAATAAAAATTGATAGACGTTGGCCCTAGGGACATCTCGGACTCATTAAGAGATTAACCGAGGCTGAAACGTTTTAAATCTTACTCTTGTGAAATTGGTGTCTAAGGTTGCAAATAAGAGGTCACGCCTCAAAAAAACCATGGTTTGGCGTAATTAAGGCCCGTTTCTTATACACGGATACCTCCCACCGTATTTGCCTCTACCTGACCGATTAGCTTGTGGTCGGATTCATACAAACAATCTCCCCCAGGTAATCGCCCAATTAGGAGTCGTCTAGGTCTAGGTCAACCTTAGTATAGGCTTGGTTTTGGTTTTTCTTTCTTTTTGTTTGTTTGTTGTTTTTTCTTTTTTGTTTGTGATTGTTTGTGAAATGGATTCAACAACAACAATTCTTTCAATCCTAATATTAATGCATATTTCACACCGACCCCATTTATTTCAGATAATTTCAACCCGATTTTTTACAATATGAACCAACCAAATACACCGGGTTGGACTTATCCGAATCAATATAACCCATACCCCCAATCTTATGACTATAATTTTTAAAATAATTTTAACTCTTCACAGAGTCAATGGGGATTCAACTCCCCCGAGTCAAATTTTCAACCACCGTGTCAATAATTTTCACAATATTTATTTCCCAATTTCACTTCCTATTCTCCTTTTCTAGAACCACCAATTGAAGAAAAATCCGAGTTAGAAAAGAGCATAGAAGCCAACCTACAAGAGGCGAGTGACAATTTCAGAAAATGATGGCCTCTCCAATTCCACAATATTTTCAAGAGTCTTACTCAATTCCACTTCCTCATAATGAACAACCATCTGCCCTGAAAATAAGTAAGGAACTCTTGCGTGAGTCCGAGCCACAATCTCGAAACATGTTAGACTCACACTCTTCACAAATTTTTCAAAACCAAGATTCCTACACTCCTTTTCTGGAACATCCACTTGAAGCAATATCACATCTTGAAAAGAGTATAGAAATCTTGCAGGAGTCCGCACTATAATTTTAAAAATCTTCTTCTCAGTCTATCGATAAGTTTGAAACACAATTGAGTCAATTGATTAAAATTTATAGGAATCAAGAAACTCTCTCTTATCAACCTTTAACCAATTCAGATATCTCTAATTCTATCGATTTGACCCAGGACTCTTGTTGTTTAGAAACCAAGATCCCTACACTCCTTTTTTAGAGCATCCACTGGAAGAAACATCACATCTAGAAAAAGAGTATTAAAATCTTGCAAGAGTCCGCGCTATAATTTCAAAAATCTTTGCTCAGTCTATCAATAGGTTGGAGACACAATTGAATAAATTGGTCAACATTTATAAGAATGAGAAAACTCTCTTTTATCAATCCTTGACTAATTCAGATATCTCTAACTCTATTGATCTGACCCAAGACCCTTGTTATTTAGGAAGCAAGATTCAATTTCAGCACACCCATCTGAACTTGACCAAACTTCAAATGTTGAAAATCTCATTAACATTTTGACAAGTTATCCTTTTCCTGAGAGTGAACTTGAGCATGAATATGATCCTAAATCTCAACTTGGTAATTCAATTTCACTTTCTGATTCAATAATGACTGAGGTGTTTTTACTGATTTTGGGCTTTTTCCTGAGTTAACATTGGATCATGTGCCAATCCATCATGAAATTGGATCACCAATCTTTATAATTATCATATTGAACTTGACTAATTTCATATTTTGAAATTCCCATTGATAAATTGACAAGTTCTCATTTTATGAAATTGAACTCAATGAGAAATGTGACTTTAATCCTCAAATTTGTAATATAGTTCAAATTCCTGAATCAATATTGACTCCTATTTTGTTACCCAACTTGAGCAATATTTAGAGTCAGTTTTGGTCCCCATACCTGTCATTCTTGAACTTGAATCACCAATCCTAGAAAGTCACATTCCGTTGTTAGAAAATAAATGTGGAATAGGATTTCAATTTCTTGATTTGGACCCGATTCCTGAACCAATTTGGACTCCTAAGCCTTTACTTGACTTAAGTCAAATTCTTGAGTCGATATTAGTTCATGTATTTCCTGAGCCTAAATCAATCATTCCATCTTTTCATACTCCATTTGGGATAAAGGTGTTGATAAAATTGACTCAGAAATTATTTTAAAAATATGAAAATTAGATGGGATAAAATTCTTAATAAAAATCATCCATATATACATCATTCTAGTGGTTGTATTTTAGAGGTCTCTGGTGGGTTCCTCCGAACTCCACGCAAATTGGATTGGGCCGCATTTCGTAGACCAATCAGACCGCCTCCGGAATCACCACCTTGAGGTGATTTTCCTTTCTCTCTATTTGTTTCATGCATACATACATCATGATGCATTGAGGACAATGCATAAGATAAGTGTGGAGGAGGGTTACTAACATAGATTTTTTAGATTTTCTTTCTTTTCATATCTTTTAGGATACTTTTAGAAATCTTCCCTTTTGTATAGAATTTTCTTTCTTTAAAAACTTTTTGAAATAAGAGACAAAGTTTTGATCTATTTTTAAGAAAATTAAGATGATCTTAGAAATTAAAGAAAACCTTAATTATGACATCTTAAACCTAGTTAAAATAAAAGATCTTGTTTAAAATCATAGGTTAGGAATAAAAATTAGGGAGATAATTTTATCTTGAATTTTTTGCCTTAGAGAGTATGCACTTCACACTTACACATTTTGGGATGGAAACAAATACCTAAATGCCATAAAGAAAAAATAAAATAAAGAAAAATATATATATGTAAAAAAATTACTTATTAAGCTGGATAACTATGCCTCAAGAAGCATGATTATTCACGCCTAACGGTGGTCAAAAAAATAAATAATCCCTCTTACTTTTATGGCCTTGTTTACTCGAGTTCTTAAACCCGAGGGATATTTTCTCATCTAGTGCCCTAAAACCGTCTGATCTGCGAGTCATCGGTTAAAATCTCACTACCTGGGTAAATTAGAAAGCCTAAGAAAACTAAGGGAAGAAAAAAAAGAAATGGCTTGATGGTTAGAGTTGAAGTCCCATAAATCTTCATTATCATAAAGTGCATATTATCTAGGTTTTATATTCAATCCAATTTTGAATTCTTACCCTAATTGATGACAAGATCTTACATATAGACTAAGTTTAAGAGAGAATAATTTTTGGTGGACTTATGACCTTAGATCGCTTATATTTTTGCAAAAATAATTCATAAACCTGTCTCTCTTTCAAAATGTGTTTTCAAAATACTAACATTTATCTTCTTTCTTTATGAATTTTGTGGGTGCAATCCGCTGAAAACTCTCAGGAGACAGAACTCCTCCGCTAGGGGAAATCTAGAGGTTTAACGGCTTGTTGCACGCGCTCAGTGCAATCACGTCACCTGCGAAAGTGATGTAATAACATTTGTAGCATAATTTTTATTTTCTTATTTGCTCGGGACGAGCAAAAAGATAAGTGTGGAGGTGTGATTAATCTATAATTCTGTAATTATATAGCATTTCCCTGCTGATTATGAATAAAATATCGGTCTAAACCGTATTTTGGTCTCTCTTACAGATAATCAAGACAGGGAGGGCAAAAGGATAATAAGAGCTTAATTAAATCCATTTTCGGGTAATTAAATTTGGATTTCTTGGAGGCCAAGGGAACTTCTAGGAGATGCATTAAGCCTAGACCCTTGCACACTTCAGACGAATATCCGGGCGATAATACCAGAATCCAAGTATACCAAGAAGGTATTAGAAGCGACGGGAACATGCTCGCCAAAACCAAGGATTAATTCCCTAGTTTTGCCACAAAAATGCGGCAAATGCCGCGTTTACGCGGCAATGTGGTGGGGTCACGCATCGATCTTCGACGCGTGGCTTCGTCTCGTCTTCTAGAATCCCCTTTTGCCTATAAAAACCCTGCAAAGGCCCAAAATGCAAGCAGATTGAGAATTAGGTTAGATTTCTCTCTTCTATTTGTAGATTAGGATTTTCTACTTCTTTTATTTATATTTTTATTTCTTTTTAGATCATGTATTAGGGCAGAGAGATTCAGAGAGAGAGATAGAGAGATATTGATGTCATAGATGGTGACAATCTATGTAAAGGTGTCTCCTTTCTTCTCTGTTGTAATCTTTTCCATCTTTTACGTTAAGCTTAGCTAATTTTTATTCTCATGGCAATCTAACTACTAACTACTAACCATCTAACAACTTACTTGATAATCCACATTAATCTAATAGCTCTACAAGGCCTTGCTCTTGCAAGAGCATTGATGGCTCATGATGATGGATTCTAACATTCTAACATTTCTAACATCTAACGCACTAACTTGCTAACTTGCAATGCTAATTTTATTTCATGCTCACCTCTAATCGGTTTTGATGATTAATAGTAGCTTGTAACTTGTTGTAAGATCCCTAGTTAAAAGTACTGTATTTTTATTTTCTTAGTATTTATTTTGATTTACTGATTATTTTTTAATCAACTTAATTTATTATTTTCTTTCTTGTGATTATTTTCATATTAAATTACAAATAATCTTGAGATATTAAATATCTATTTGTCTTTAAAATATTATTAATATTAATTGTTGATATTGGTAGAAATTGTTACTATTATTATTTCGTTTCGATAAATAGTAATTATTAGTTTTGTTATTATTGTTGTTACTAATTATTGTTGTTGTTGTTGTTAACCATTATTATTATTATCTTTACTAATCATTATTAGTAGTAGTTGGCATTATTATTTGTATTATTGTTATTATTAGTATTCTTAATATTATTAGAATTGTTATTATTCTTATTATTATTAATATTTCTTCATTTTCATTATAGCCTAGCACATCCTATCTAGCCCACTTCCGTATTCTCCTATTTTCTATTCCTTTCTATCTTATTGCCTAATCCATTTTTCCTTTACCTATAGCCCATACCCGATATCCATTCCCAATAACTCTTTACCATTAATGTAAATTCTATTTAAACCATCACACTAACCCTAACCCTAATTATTAAACCTAATGATAATTCCCTAAACTCCTCCTTCACAGCCGCCTTCCCTGAGCCAGGCTGTTGCCCTATCTCCCAGGCCAGGGCACCACTTCATCGGAGCTCCGCGGCACCGCAAACCCCTTCTCTCCCATGTCGCCGCATCCCACCCGAAATCCCCTACATCTCCATCTGCTTCTCTTCTTCTAGCCGCCGCCACCACAGCAAGATAGCCATCCAGCAGCGCCCACAACAACAGCAACCCAACAGGCCGCCACCACCATCCCTTTCACTCCAGCGTATCTGCGAGCACTTCCACAGCCCGGATCTCCTCCAGCCGTCCTCTCCGCCGAGCATGGCTGCCCCCCTAGTCGAGCACCCTCCGACAGCCCACAGCCCATACTCCACAGCCGTCCAGAGCCCCCAACAGCCGACTGTGGCTGCTCCTCTGCCGCGGCAGCACTGCGTACGCAACTCCCCAGACCAGCGCCCCTGCGCACTGCTTCCTCCCTTGGCCTATCGCTGGCAAGTTGTAATAATGTGAAAGTTTATTAAATGTGTAAGGGTACAATTGTAATAATTAAGAAGTTAATTAAAATGTGTGTGGGTGTTTCAATTAATGTGTATGCATGTAAATGGGTACATTAGTAATAAGTGTGTGTAATGGTGTTTTATGGATGTTTCTATCTCTCTCTTTAATTATATGCAAGTGATAATAGACGTGCATGCATGGGAGTGGTCCATGGGTGTTGTGTGCGTGAGTTTGTGTTAGTTCTTTGGTGTGGACGTGTGTGAGTTCATGTGTGTGTATTACATAATTAAGTATATATATGTATATACGTACGTATATGTGTGTCAGTATGCATGTGTGTTGGTGTATGTGTATACTTATATACGTATATATGCGGGTGTACACGTATGTGTCGGTGTGCTCGGGAGCATGTTAAGTGTATATTTATATTTATTTGTATGTGTTGGTTACGTGTTGCAGCGTTTCGGAATCGTTTGGTGAGATCCGGACTGTTGCAGGAGACCTGGACCCGATTCGGATTCGTGCTCGTTGTAGACCAGATACAATCGTGACTTGAAGATCGATTCATGGGATGATCCGTAGATCAGTACCGGTTCGTGCAGTGAAGACCAGACGGCGATTCAGTTCCAAAACCGCGTCATTTCATGTGAGTGTTCGTTATTGTGTACTTACCGTTGTCGGTATGCCTTACATGTTGCTCTTATCATTCCATGTGACTTTCTGTTATATTTTACCAGTTTGATTACTTGTATTACTTCATGAGATATCTATGATTGTTCACTTTAATTACATAGTTGATAGGAGCTTGTATCAGTGTCATTTCATGCGTTGGTAGTTTGGCGTTGTTGGCTTAGGCCTAGTTTTGTCATTTCGATCCACTGGTAGTTGGCCCAGTCATATTTGAGGACAGACGACATATTTCATGTAGAGTACTTTTTAGACTTGTTATTCTTTCATTTGGTAATAACTTAGGTGATGATTCATTCAGGTATTGATGACGGACTTGTTATGAGGTTACTTTACTAAGAGATTGGATTACTTGATGCTTAGATCAGTATATGGAATTAGTTGGAGTTTGGGTCGAACTGGGATTTATATTAATTACATTGGATATTGATCAGTATTTAGATGTGACTGATTTTTGTTGGATTGCGACCAGATGTGTGGATATCTTACCTTTGACTTCGATATATGATATCATAATGGTTTTGGATTATTAGAAGCTAGAGTTCCTAGATGTATCAACTGATTATATCATTTAAGTATGGATGAGTTTTTGGTATTGACTTATAAGTGAACTATTTTAGATTGCAGCTATTTGAGGATGTTTTCTCTTTAGATATGATTTCAGTATGTGTTGACTTATTGATTTCGAGAAAATACCATGTGCTTCATGTTTAGTTATTGATTACTTTAATTAATAGAGATTGAGCTATTGTGATAGTGATCTATTCGATATCAGTGATCTTGTATTGCAGAGTTATCAAATAGCAGTCATCACTTTATCAGTTATTGATGAGATTAATTATTGATGATCATATGATGTGTTCAGAGTTTATAGGAGTTGGTAGATATCTGTATCAGTTACCAGTTGTTAGTGACACCATTGTTTTAGTGGCTATATCTCCAGTATCTTATTTCAGATGTCAGATATTAGTTGTCAGATACTTAGTTGTCAGTTGTCAGATATTAGTTGTCAGATGTCAGATTATCAGCTAGTATTGACATCAGCAGTTGTTAGAGATATCAGTTACTATTTATATTAAATCACATTGATTTCTTATTAATAAAAGATATCATAACTCGAGGAACAGCGGTAATTGCCTGATGATGCATGTCGTGTATTTTGGAAGGACTTATTATGGTACCGAGTTGTGGGTTTCAACCATGGGAACCAAGGTAGTACTGGCTACTTATTCAGTTATCAGTTGTCAGGGCTATGCCGGATTACGGCGCCACACTAGTTGTCTTTTCGTGTGGGGCTGTGGTCTTCATATATTAGAGCCTTGCGGCTTGTCCTGGTTCAGCGCCAGGGGTGTTAGACGGTGATACCAGGCATGCACGGTATCCTTCCAAAATACATGCACTACATTGGCAGGTAGTTACAGCAACGATAATTTTGTTTGATATGTGGGGAAAACGGTTGTGGTATGGGACACAACTAAGTACTATATTAGTTAGGTTAATAATAACCAACCAGACTAGTGACATATACTGGGTTACACATTTAAATATCAGTTGTTTGTTTATAGTTATAATAGTTGCCTTTATCTACATACATGTTGTTTTCGGTTATCCTTCAGTGTCAGTTTATCATGTTATTTAGTTATCTTATGTATGCAGATTATCTTGTTATTGTTATTCAGTTATTTATTTATCATGTTATATATTTATCTTCCGTCTGCAGTTTATCTTGTTATTATTCTGTGCACATTGTTTATATGCACGAGCTCTCCCTTTTACACATACACTCACCAGGTCGCTTTCTGACGACCCTGGATTTGCAAGTCCAGATATTGGATGTTTGTTTCTATTGTTCAGGTGTTCGTGAGACCGTACGCTTCGCGAAGAGCTGGAGCTTCTCCTATTCGATTTCGGTATTCTTATCTTTCTTGCCTTCATATATTTCCTGATTCTCGTTATATCAGATTCAGTTGTTTTTCCAGTCTTTATTTATATGATATCATGTGTGGATGCTTATATGTGATATTGCAGTAATCATGATTTGTTATCGTTAGAATTTATAGCTTGTTTCGGGTTACTTAAGGCTTAGCGTGTATACGTGAGGTAATTTCCTTGTGTATATGCGTCGCCGACTCTCGTCGCGTCTCCGTTTCAGCGTATTTTGGGAAGCGGGGCGTGACACTTGTTGTGTGGTATAGATGTGTGGTTGAATGTAGAAGCACAATCTTATGAGCCATACTTTGTATCGTCTCTTGAAGCCAAGGATTAGTGATGGCCAAGAATCTATGTGAGGCAACTATTACTAAGAGGTTAGCACGGTTAGTGGATTAATTAGTGGTTAGTAGCCATGAGTTTTATTTTACTTTGTTTAAAAACCAATTCTAAATTCTTTATCATTTTTTGTATCGTTGTTTTTACAATCATCTTAGTTCACCTTTATTTTCATTTTCTTTACCACAAGCTTCATCTTCTTTTCTATTTTGTTTTCCAAACCACTTCTCTTTCGTTTTTCACATCGACGCTTTCATCGCCTTTCCGCACCTATCACTTCTGTATTCTTTTCTTTTACTTTTCTTATTTTTTTAATAAAGAAGACTTGTTAACAACCGACGTGAATAAGAACTGTTAATGCTTCTATCGCCTCCCATCCCTGTGGATTCGACCCGTTGAGCCAATGCTATAACGGAAGTATCGAGGGAACATTAGCACATACGCATTTATATTGATTTGATAAATACACACATTTTCGTGTGTTGGTTCCGCTCTGATTAATAACTCATAACTACCACCCTCTTAATTTAGATATTTAAAAGATTTCAATTTTGAGCATACAAGACATGATCGCCCATCTAACCCCCTTTAAGGTAGAAGTTTTTAAAAATATGATTTGAAAATAGTTGTACATTGAAGACACTACCGAATGAAGAATAAATAACTAATTTAAAGTAATTTTTGAATAACTAGTTAAAGATCCTTCAATATGAAACTGAATCATATATATCTCATGAAACATTGCTAGGTACACAAAGATTACCACTCAAGATCGATAAAACTCAAAAATGTGCTCATAAAATAAGTATATGAATATACAAAAGTAATATGAGTGCACAAGAATCATGTGAATAGCATTTATGATAGTCAACAAGGCTCAAAACAAACATGAAATTCTTTTATCAAAAACGTGAAAATCATAAAAAATTATTTTTTATTAAAATCAAACTTCAAGGTATGTATATTCTATCAAAAACTAAAATATACATATCCCAAATACAAACGATTCCATAATAGAATTTGCATGAGGGCAAGTGACTCAAAGGTATACATGTATATTTATTAGCATTAGACAAAATAACATATACATGAAGCAAAACATGTACAAAGATAGGGAAAACAAGTATAAATGAAAGAATCATCAAAACTAGGTAATACATGTACATGTAATGAGTACAAATGAGCATTGAAGCACAAACATATAATAATCAAGTGTAGCTCACTACTTATACAGGTATAGACACAAGTTTTAATGAAAACTACATCTAAAAAGTATTCATCTTATGAAGTACAAAACGAAAACATGCTAAAAATATTTATACAAAAACATATAAACTAAAATAGGAGTTTAGAGATTGTTACCAAATCATATGCACTATTCTCTAAGTTTCCAAACCATGGTAGTCCTACCACCAAATTTTCTTGATACCGATGCATCAATAGGGTATGCCCATCTAGCTCCATATGTATCCACCACCAAGGCACCATACCTCTCATGGCATGTGAGAGCCCACACCTACATCAAATACAAGAGGTAGGAATTTTGGTACCATTTTCTTTTGGGTCCATGGGGTTTAGCATCATAAGAAGAAACCCAAACATTTTTATTATTTGCAAAATTTATAGAATTTAATCTATCAAAGAAAAATCTTGCAAGATGGCCTTTGCGGCCGCGTGTACATTTGTACACTCTAGCATGCATATGAGTGGTGTGAATGTGAGCATAGTGTGCATATGTATGTCATGGGTTATGTGTATGAACATGTGAAACTTGTTTCTTTTGAAACAAAGTTTCCAATCTACAATAGTTAGATACACAATTGCTCAAGGTTGAGCTCAAACAATCAATTTTATTTTTCAAGACTTTAATCTCATTTTTATCAGTAGTAGCATGAAAAACACGGCAATGATCATTATGGGAATGTTTTCCTTTTCTTTTGAAATAATTTTTCTTTTCAAAGATTTATTTTCTTCCAAAACAATTTCTTTTTCTTTTTTTCACCAAAATTTTTATTTTTCAAAGATTATTTCCTTCACAAATGTCATTTAATTTTGAAGACAAGAAAATATTCTCCTTTTTCAAAATTCATTTTCTTTTGAAACACATTCAAATTTATTTTTAAGAGAATCTTTTCTTTTAACAAAGAAGTGTTTACCTTTTTCAACTTATCATTTTCCATTTTAATAAATCATATTTTTCAAGAAGTTTTTGACAAAAAGATGCAAGCTCATCATAAGGCATGTCATATCTTCTTCAAGCTCGCACTCGGAATTACCTCAAGGGGGTTATCCCCTTGGACCATATAGCATATGTTAGAAGCATCACTTTCATCATCTGAGTCGCTCCCCGCATAGTATTATTTTTGTTCACCAAGGGAGACTATAGTGTTCTATACTACAAAAGCCGAATCAAAATTAGCAACCCTAAATAAATATTCATCATTTAGGGTACTCTTTAAAGCATGAAGGGTTTGCATTAGCCTTAAGGTTTTTGTCATTTAGAAAATAAGAATCTTTAACGGTGGCAAGATAAACATGAATTCCTAGGGCTTTGAGGTACATTGACATCTTAACTTTTCAAGTTTAAATGTTAAGAATATCAAACAAGGGAGGTGTCATGAAATTCATATGTATATGTAAACAAATATTGTGATTAGCTAAAAATAGGATCTTTAACTCAAGGTTAT
The DNA here is from genome assembly GCA_038442645.1 of Agave tequilana. Classification (NCBI taxonomy): domain Eukaryota; kingdom Viridiplantae; phylum Streptophyta; class Magnoliopsida; order Asparagales; family Asparagaceae; genus Agave; species Agave tequilana. Next base: position 62,792 of record JAVJIF010021958.1, on the reverse strand, counting down.
TAGACCGAATCAAGAGCACCAAGATCTGATACCACTTGTAGGTCACCTAGAGGGAGGGTGAATAGGCGACTAGTTAATCTAATGATGAACAAATGCAGAATTAAAACTATTTATGGAAACTAAAGCTATTAAGCTAAACACACAATGTATAACACAAGAGTGCAGCCAAATTTCCGGTGAAGGGGCTTGGACTAGCTCCTCAAAATTCCTTTAGGTTAAGAGTTGAGGTGCCATTATGGCTCTCTTGATTCAATACAAGTGTGAGCACACAATCCAAAGCATATAACAATAGAGCATAAGATATATCAAGCAAATAAAGATATAAGTAATGTAAGCATGCAAGATATGTAAACACAAGTGAGAGAGAGCAACCGTAAACACGGGAGATTTATTTCGAAGTTTAAGCAGCCTTGCTCTATGTCCCCGCCTTCAACACTATGAAGGATTTCTACTAAAAAACGATGTCGCAAGATCACTCAGTGTCGCAACACTTACAATGGGTTCACATTAGAACTCTAGGACTCACTAGTCCCTCACTTGTTCCCGTAAGAACAACATACGCAAGCACACTAGCTTGCCGAGGTCGCACCTCTACACCGAGCTCCCACAAGAACTCGAAACAACACGAACCCGCAAGTTCGCCTCCTCAAATACAAGATGAAATACTTTAGTGATCTCTACACTTGGATCACTAAAAATACTCTCACAATAAAGATCCCTAGAGGATGGATATAACAATGGATAGCTCAAGTATGTGTGGAAAACAAGACAGAGTAGTGGAGGAAAACTCAAGAAATCTCTTTTGAAAAACATTCTTGAAAACTCTCCTTTTGATATGAAAGTATTTGCTCTAAAATAAGTGGAGAAAACCTCTAAGAGAGATAAGAAAAAATGGCTTTAAAACTCTCCAAAAATCTTGTCTAAATCAGCTTAAAACAGCCCAAATTTATAGAGTCCCAAAAACTAGCCGTTAGGGTTAAACATCAGGTCAGAATGACCTATCGGTCGACCGACCGGTCTACCGGCCAACAGTCAAATTTCTGACTGTTGTAGCCTGCCGATCCACCGCCCGGTCGATCGTGCCTGTGCTTTGACCTACCGGTCGACCGGGGCCATAGCGGTCGACCAGCCCTCAAGCCAATATGGCTATGAACGTTCTGTGCACATCGATCGACCGCCCGATCGACCGACTTCTGGATCGGCTGACCGGTCGGTCGATCGCCAGTAGGCCTGGTCAGCAAACCTTGGGTATTAAAACTTGGTCTTTTTAATTCAAATAAAATCACATAAAATTTACAAAAATGAGTTCTTTGAAATACTTTGAAGTACAAATATGTGTGATTAAAATTCAACACATATTGCAAACATTTTGAACTATTTTTTGTAATATAGAATTTTTGCCTTAAACAAAAATCTGTATTTTTTCAAAATCAATCTCCAAATTAAAAAATAATTTTTTCAAAACTTCTCCAAATACAAAAACAAGAAATTTTAAACACTTTTGAAGCTCAGTGTGTATGGATATGATCCACCACACATATGAGATGAAATATTCATGTTTTTGGCAATAAGCTCTAAAATAAGTTTTGATAAATTCAAATTTTAAACATATAATATAGAAACACCAAATAAGTTTTCTAAACATTTGACCTAACATTGTACATGGATGAAATTCAAAACATATATAAACTATATAAACTCATTTTGATGAACTCTATTCATGAAACAAATGGATGTATACTATGAAGCTCAAAAGCTAAAATGGTATTTTCTAAAATCAAAATTATTTTATGAAAACACATATAAGTTTTGTGTATGTGTGTGTGTATGAACTTGAGCAATCCACAACTAATCCATCGTTTGTATTTTATCTAAAAATAAATCTTGACACTTACAAATATGACTCAAGTCTTCTTGAAAATCTTTTCTTGAAAATCTTCTTCTCCTTCTTGACTTGGTCCAAACCTTACTCCAAAGAGCTAGACTTCTCTTGTGTACTTGATGCAATCTTGATGCGTAAGCTCTTGAATCAACACGTGCTAGCTCCAAAACTGACTTCGAATCTTTTGTTGAAGCTAAACACTTACTAAGAGCTTGATTAAATATCTGAAACTATATATACACAAGATCATTTGTACTGAAACTACATGAGTTAATCATCATCAAAATTAGAGCGATGGGCTTTTTGGCCAACAGTTGTGGTCTTGGTGAAGAAGTGTTTTATGGTGATCAAGTGAAGTGATCACCAAGTGTTCCGACGTGTGGTTGGAAGAGTTGTAAGAGGTGTGCCCTCGGCAAGCTAGTATGCTTGCGTGTATTGTTCTTGCGGGAACAAGTGAGGGATTTGCGGGTTCAGAGTCTAGTGTGAACTCGTTGTAGGTGTTGTGGTACCGAGTGATCTAGTGAGATCATGTTTAGTGAAAATCCTTCATAGTGTTGAAAGCAAGGATGTAGAGCAAGGGTGTTCGAACCTCGAAACAATTCTCCCATATTTGCGATTGCTCTCTCTATCACTCACTTATGTTATATATCTTACATGCTTACATTGCTTATCTCTTTATATGCTTGATATATCTTGTGCTTAATTGTTATATGCTTAAGATTATTTGCTCACACTTGTATTCAACCACCAAGAGAGGCATAGTGGCACCTCAACTCTTAATCTAGAGGAATTTTAAGAGATAGTCCATAGCCCTTCATCGGAATTCGGCTACACTTTATGTTATACATTGTGTTTTAGCTTAATAGCTTTAGTTTACATAAATAGTTTTTAATTCCGCATCATTGTCATTAGATTCGCTAGTACACCTATTCACCCCCCTCTAGGTGTGCTTACAATTGGTATCAGAGCTTAGTGCTCTTAATTTGGGTCTAACAACCTAGAGTTAAAGATCCTCATTTTTAGCAAATCACAATATTTATTTAGACACACATGAATTTCATGATACCTCCCATGTTTGATATTCTTAACAAACAAATTTGGAAAGTTAAGATGTCAATGTACCTCAAAGCCCTAGGTATTCTTGTTTATTTTGCCACTATTAAAGATTCATATTATTTAAATAGAAAAACCTTGAGGCTAATGCAAAAGTCATCCATGCTTTAAAATCTACCCTAAATGATGAATACTTATCTAGGGTTACTAAATTTGATTCGGCTTTTGTAGTATGGAACATACTAGTCTCCCTTGGTGAACAAAAGCAATACCATGCGAGGAGTGATTCGGATGATGGAAGTGATGCCTCCAACTTATGCTACATGGTCGAAGGGGATGATCCCCTTGAGGTAAATTTTGAATCCGAGCTTGATGAGGATGTTGACATGTCATATGATAAGCTTACTTTATTTTGTCAACAACTTCTTGAAAAATATGATGTGCTTAAAAAGGACAATGAAAGATTAAAAAATAAATATGATTCCATTTCAAAAGAAAAAGGCTCTTTTCAAAATAAATTTGAATGCATTTCAAAAGAAAATAAATTTTTGAAAAAGGAGAATATTTACTTGTCTTCTCAATTAAATGATATTTCTGAAGGAAATAGTTCTTTGAAAAGTAAAATTAGTTTGGTAGAAAAAGAAAAAGAAATTATTTTGGAAGAAAATAACTCTTTGAAAAGAAAATTTGTTTCAAAAGAAAAAGAAAACATTTCTAAAAAGAAAAAGGCTGTTGACTCTCATTCTTGCCATGTCTCTCATGCTAATAATGTTGATCGTTGTCATGTTTTCATGCTACTATTGATAAAAATGAGATTCATATCTTGAAAAATAGAATTGATTATTTGAGGTTAACTTTGAGCAATTGTGCATTTAACCATTCTAAAGTGGAAACCTTGTTTCAAAAGAAACAAGCTCCACATGTTCATGCAAATAACCCGCGGCATACATATGCACACTGTGCTCACATTAACACCACTATATGCGTGCTATAGTGTACAAATATACACATTGCGGCCGCAAAGGCCATCTTGCAAGATTTTACTTTGATAGACTAAATTCCATAAATTTTGCAAATAATAATGTTTGAGTTTCGTATAATGCTAACCCTCATGGACCCAAAAGAAAATGGGTACCAAAATTCTCACCTCTTGTGTTTGATGTAGGTGCGGGCTCTCACAAAATGTGAGAGGTATGGTGCCTTGATCGGATGTGTGTCAAGCTCAAAGTTCTTAATTATGAATGCATCACCTTCAAGGGTGTTTGGTGGGAAGACCACTATGCTTTGGAGACCTAGAGATTGGTTCATTGATTTTGGTAACTATCTATAACTCTCATTTTATTTACATGCTTTAATATAATATTTTTAGCATGTTTTGATTTTATGCTCATTATGTTAAATAATTATGTTTTGTACTTCATGTGGTGAATACTTATTTAGATGTAATTTTCATTAAAACTTGTGTTTATACTTGTACAAGTAGTGAGCTACACTTGATTATTATATATTTGTGCCTCATTGCTCATTTGTACTCATTATATGTACATGTATAACCTAGTTTTGATGATTATTTCATTTACACTTGTTTTTCCTATTTTTGTATATGTTTTGCTTCAAGTATAAGTTATTTTTGTCTAAAGCTAATAAATATACACGTATACTCTTGAGTCACTTGCCTTCATGCAAATTCTATTATGGACTCGTTTGTGTTTGGGATATATATGTATATTTTTAGTTTTAATAGAACATACATATACCTTGGAGTTTGTTTAATTTTAATGAAAAATAAATTTTATGATTTTCATATGTTTTGATGTTTTGAGCTTTATTATTTATTTTCATGAATATGCTATTCACATGATTATTGTGCACTCACGTTTCTTTTGTTTACTCATGACTTTGTTTTCATGAGCATTTATGAGCTTTATAGATTTCGAATGTCAACTCTTGTGTATTTAGCATACTTCATGGGATATATGATTTATTTTCATGTTTGAAGAATTTTTAACTAGTTCTTCAAAAATTACTTTAAACTAGTTATTTATTCTTTATTTGGTAGTGTTTTCAATTTACAACTATTTTCAAACCTTATTTTTGAAAACTTCTACCTTTAAAGGGTGGTTGGATGGGCGACCATACCTTGTATGCCTAATTGATAATCTATTTAAATATGTGCATGAATAGGGTGATAGTTATGAGTTTTATACATGATTTTCATGATAATTGACTTTTGTATACTCATACTTGTTTTCTTATATATATGCTTCAAATTTCAATCTATATCAATTTCAATTGGTATATCCATTTTCATACATATATATGATTTGATTGTGCTTATTTTACAATAACTTTACATATGTAAAACACAAATTATATTTATGCTAAGTATGACTTAATTTTAAATGTTAATGGGTATCTTAATAAGCTTATGCATTATTTTTAATTGGTATTTCAATTGCTAATCATTTCAATTGACATTTCAATTAGTATTTTTTTGGTATCAAAATGTACTTCATATTTTACTTTTCAATTGGTATCAAAAAATTTACAATATATTTTTCATTCGGTATCAAAAACATACAATGTTTCATTTTCAATTGGCATCAAAATCTACTATTGGTACCTCAAAATTTTGTTTATTTATAAGTGGTACCAACTTTTATTTGTCAATTACAATTTGATTTCATTGATATCAAAATTTATTTTGTTGACTTAAAGAAATTTCAAATCTGTTTTAAAGTAGTTTCAAAATTTGTTGATATGTATTTCCTATATGCAAGGGGAGCTTAACATCTTCTCTATATATAGATTCATGTTGAGTGTATCTCACACTGAGGAGCTTGACATCTCTTCTTTATGTGGTACACGTGTGTAGGGGAAGCTTAACATCTCCGCTTATACATTATATATTATGCTTTATGTGGGCGAGGTCTTGTCATCCCTTCTTCATGTAATGCATGTATGCAAGGGGAGATAACTTTACGTCTCTCTTCTTCATGAATGTATATCGCATATACATCTTCATTGCTTGTTTTGTCTTCACCCATTTGTTGATGAATTGACAAAAAGGGGAGAAAATTTTTTGAGAGTTTTATATATGCATGCTTAATATTTGATATTTATGCATATATGTTTTGCTTAGTTTATGCACTTTATTGAATATCTTTATTGTTTATTATTATGCTGAGTTAAGGGGGAGCTTCTATGAAGCTTATCTTTAATCCATGTATATATAACTTCATGAGTTTTGTCATCCTCCAAAACGGGGAGATTGTTGGCCCAAAGGCCCATCACTTTAGTTTTAATGATGATTAACTCATGTAGTTTAGTACTAATGATCTTATTCTTATTTGGTTTCAGATATTTGATCAAGATCTTAGTAGGTGTTTAGCTTCAACAAAAGATTCGAAGTCAAGTTTTGAAGGCGCGTGTTGATTCAAGAGCTCGCGCAAGATTACATCAAATACTCAAGAGGAGTCTAGCTCTTTGGATCAAGGTTTGGACCAAGTCACGAAGAAGAAGATTTTCAAGAAGACTTGAGTCATATTTGTAAGTGTTAAGATTTATTTTTAGGTAAAATGTAACGGATAAATTAGTTGTGGATTTCTCAAGCTCATATACATACAAAAAAAAAATTTATATGTATTTTCATAAAATAGTTTTTAGTTTTAGAAAATACCGTTTTCGTTTTGAGCTTCAAAGAATACATCCTTATGTTTCATGATTAGATTTTATCAAAACAAGTTTATATGATTTATATGCGTTTTGGATTTCATCCATACACATTGTTAGTTCAAATGTTTAGAAAAACTTATTTGATGTTTTTTATATCATGTGTTTGAGTTTTGGATTTATCAAAACTTATTTTAGAGCTTATTGTCAAAAACATAGTATTTCATCTTATATGTATTGGATCATATCCATACACACTAAGCTTCAAAATGTTTAAAATATCTTATTTTTATATTTGGAGAAGTTTTGGAAAAATCGTTATTTCAAATTAAAGATTATTTTTGAAAAATACGGATTTTTTAAGGCGAAATTTCTATATTACAAAAATGGTTCAAAATGTGTTAATTTTTAATCACACATATTTGTACTTCAAAGTATTTCAATGAACTTATTTTTGTAGATTTTTAGTGATTTTATGAGATTATATAAGAATTTATAAAACCAAGTTTTTATCCCCAAGCTTTGCTGACCAGGCCTTCTGCTGGTCGACTGGCCAGTCGACCGATGCAGAAATCGGTCAATTGATATGCACAAAACGTGCATGGCCATTTGTCTTGAGGGCCGGTCGACCGGGCGGTTGACCGCTATGGCCCCGATCGACCAACTGGTCGACCGTCCAGAGAGCTTTGCTCTTTGGATCTGGTCTCAGTCGACTGGGCGGTCGACCGGTAGGTCAAAGCCCAGGCCCGTTCGACCGGGCAGTCGACCGGCAGGCTGTAATGGTCAAAAATATGACCGTTGGCCGGTCAACTGGCCGGTCGACCGACAGCAGAATCTGCTGCTGACTTTGACCCCAATAGCTAGTTTTTAATCCCTTATAAAATGGGATTCCCTTGGTCTGTTTTATATAAGATTTGAAGAGAGTTTTTTAGCTAGTTTTTCCTACCTATTTTAGAGGTTTTCTCCACTTGTTTTAGAGCTAAAATTTCCATATCAAAAGGAGAGTTTTTAAGAGTGTTTTCAAAAGAGATTTCTTGAGCTTTTCACCACAATTCTATCTTGTTTTTCTCACACCAACTTGAGCTTTTCATTGCTATATCAATCCTCTAGAGATCTTTATTGTGAGAGCTATTTTGGTGATCAAGAGAAGTGATCACAAGTTTACATCCTTATATTGTGAAGTGTTGTAGAGGTTGTGGCCTCGGTAAGGAAGTGTTTTATGGTGATCAAGTGAAGTGATCACCAAGTGTTCCGACGTGTGGTTGGAAGAGTTGTAAGAGGTGCGGCTCGACAAGGTAGTGTGCTTGCGTGTGTTATTCTTGTAGGAACAAGTGAGGGACTTACGGGTCCAGAGTTCTAGTGTGAACTCGTTGTAGGTGTTGCGGTACCGAGTGATCCAATGGGATCGTTTTTAGTGGAAATACTTCATAGTGTTGAAGGTGGGGACGTAGAGTAAGGGTGCTCGAACCTCGAAATAATTCTCCCATGTTTGCGATTGCTCTCTTTATCTCTCACTTGTGTTTATATATCTTGCATGCTTACATTGCTTATCTCTTTATTTGCTTGATATATCTTGTGCTTAATTGTTATATGCTTGAGATTGTTTGCTCACACTTGTATTCAACCAAGAGAGCCATAGTGACACCTCAACTCTTAATTTAGAGGAATTTGAGGAGACAGTCCAGAGCCCTTCACCGAAAATTCGTTTACACTCTTGTGTTATACCTTGTGTGTTAGCTTAATAGCTTTAGTTTGCATAAATAATTTTTAATTCCGCATCATTATCATTAGATTAGCTAGTACACTTATTCACCCCCTCTAGGTATGTTTACACAAGTTGCAAGGTACTATTAGATTATCAAAACCAGTTAGAGGTGAGCATGAAAAAAAGAAGACAGTGCAAGTTAGCAAATTAGTGGGTTAGGTGTTAGAATGTTAGAATGTAAGAATCCATCATCATGAGCCATCAATGGCTCTTGCAAGAGCAAGACGTTGTAGAGACTATTAGATTCATGTGGATTATCAAGTAAGTGGTTAGATGGTTAGTGGTTAGTAGTTAGATTGCCATGAGAAAAAAAGTTAGCTAAGCATCATGTAGAAGATGGCGAAGATTACAATGGAGAAGAAAGGGAACACCTTTACATAGATTGTCACCATCTATTACATCAATCTCTATCTTTCTCTCTGAATCTCTCAGCCCTAATACATGATCTATATCGAAATAAACATAAAAGAAAAAAGAAGAACACCTACACTAAAAGATAGAAAACCTAGCCTATTTTCAATCTGCTTGTGTTTCGGCCAAACCCTGCAGTATTTATAGGTAAAAGAAGACTTTGGAAGGCGAGACGAGGCCACGCGTTGAAAATCGACGCGTGGGCCCACCATATTGCTGCGTTTCCATGACAATATCGGGGACTTAGGTCCCTAGTTTTGATGCGTAGATTCGTCTCGCTTCGAGGACATTCTAAATGTGCTCAGATTCGGTTATCTGCGCCCAGAATTTTGTCAGACACCCGCCAAGGTTTAGATTCAATATATCTTCTAGAAACTCTCTATCTTGGCATCCACAAAATCTGGATTTAATTACCCGAAAATTAGTTTAATTAAGCTCTTATTACTCCTTTGCCCCTAGACTCTTGATTTATCTTCAAAGTAGACAAAAATACAATTAGAAATGATATTTTATTTATAAATCGGTAGTGAAATGCGATATAATAATGTAGAATTGTAGACTAATCACACCCCCATACATATCTTTTTGCTCGTCCCGAGCAAAACAATAAAAAAGAGAAACTATATTACAAATATTATTATACCAGGTAACGCGACTGTACTGAGCATGTGCAACAAGCCGTTAAACCTCTAGGTTACCCCTAGAAGAGGAGTGTTGTCCCTTGAGGATTTTCAGCTGGTTGCACCCATAAAATCCATAAAGAAAGAAAATAAATGTTAGTGTTTTGAAAACGCATTTTGAAAGAGAGACAAGTTTTCAAAATATATTTGTAGAAATATAAGCGATCTAAGATCATAAGTCCACCAAAAGTTATTATTCTTTTAACTTAGTCTATATGCAAGATTTTGTCTTCAATTAAGGTAAGAATTCAAAATTGAATTGAATATTTTATCCTTCATAAAACCTAGATAATCTGCACCTTGTGATAGTGAAAATTTCTGGGATTTTAACTCTAACCATCAAGTCATTAATATATATTTCTTTTTTTTTCTTCTCTTAGTTTTCTTAGGCTTTCTAGTTCACCCGGATAGTGAGCCTTTAACCGATGACTCCCAGACCGGACGGTCTTAGGGCACCAGATGAGAAAACATCCCTCGGGTTTAAGGACTCGAGTAAAAAAGGCCACAAAACTAAGAGGATTATTTGTTCCTTATTACCACCTTTAGGCGTGATAATCATGCTTCTTGACGCATAGTTATCCAGCTTAATAAGTGATTTTTTCTTCATATATAATATATATATATTTATTTATTTTTCCTTTATGACATTTTAGGTCATTGTTTTCATCCCAAAAATTGTGCTTGTGTGAAGTGCATACTATCTAAGGCAAAAAATTCAAGATAAAATTATTTTTTTCAATCTTTTATACTTAACCTATAATTTTAAAAAAAAATCTACTATTTCAACTGGGTTTAAGATGTCATAATTAAGGCTTCCTTAATTTCTAAGATTATTTTAATTTTCTTAAAAATAGATCAAAACTTTATCTCTTGTTTCAAAAAGTTCTTAAAGAAAGAGAATTATACAAAAAAAATCTAAGAATATCCTAAAAGAAGTGAAAAAGAAAGAAACTCTAAAAACTCTATGTTAGTAGACCCTCCTCTACATTTATCTCATGCGTTGTCAATGCATCGTGAATATATGTATGCATGAAACAAATAGAGAGGGAAGGAAAATCACCTCAAGGTGGTGGTCTGATTGGTCCACGAAATGCGGCCCAATCCAATTTGCGTGGAGTTCGGAGGAACCCACCAGAAACTTCTATAATACAACCCACTAGAATGATGTATATATGAATGATTTTTATTAAGAATTTTACCCCATCTAATTTCTAAATTTTCAAAATAATTTTGGAGTCATTATTATCAACACCCTTGTTCCAAAATGGAGTGTGAAAGGATGGAAATATTGATTTGGACTCAGGAAGTACAAGACTACTACTGACCCAGGAAATTGACTTAAGTTAAGTAAACGTTTAGGAGTCAATATTTGTTCAGGAATCGAGTCTAAATCAAGAAGGTGAAATTCTAATCCACATTCATTTTCCCACAACGGAATGTAACTCTCTGAGATTGATGATTCAAATTCAAGAATGATAGGTATGAGAATCAAAACTGACACTAAAATGTTACTCAAGTTGGACAACAAAATAGGAGTCAATATTTATTCAGGAATTTGAACTGGATCACAAATTTGAGAATCTAAGTCATATTCCTCATTGAGTTCAATTTCATAAAAATGAGAACTTGCCAATTTATCAATGTGACTTTCAAAAGTATGAAATTGGTCAAGTTTAATATGATGATCATAAAGGATTGGTGATTCAATTTCATAATGGATTGGTACAGGATCCAATGTTGACTCAAGAAAAGACCTGAATGAGGTAAAAACACCTCAGTCATTATTAAATCAGGAACTGAAATTGAATTACTAAGTTGAGATTCAGGATCATATTCATGCTCAAATTCAATTTCAGGAAAGGGATAACTTGCCAAAATATCAATGTAATTTTCAAAATTTGAAGTTTGATCAAGTTCAAATAGATGTGCTGAAATTGAATTTTGATTTCCAAAACAACATGATTCCTGATCTAGATCTGTAGAGTTAGAGATATCTGGATTGGTCAAAAGTTAATAAGAGTGAGTTTCCTCATTCCTATGAATGTTAACCAATTGACTCAGTTGTGTTTTTAACCTATCGATAGACTAGGCAAAAGGTTTTTGAAATTGTTGTGAGGTCTAATGCAAGATTTCTGTACTCTTTTCTAGAGCAGATTTTTCTTCAAATGGTTATTCTAGAAAGGGAGTGTAGGAATCTTGGTTTTGGAAAAATTGTGAAGATTGTGAGTCCAACAAATTTTGAGATTATCGCTCGGACTCACGCAAGAGTTCCTCAGTCAATTCTAAGATGGATGTTTGATCATTTTGAAGAGGTGGGACTGAGTAAGATTCTTGAAAATATTGTGGAATTGGAGAGGCCAACATTTTTTGAAATTATCTTTCGACCTCTTGCAGGTTGGCTTCTATAATCTTTTCTAACTCAGATTTTTCTTCAATGGGTGGTTCTGAAAAAGGAGTATAGGAAGCAAAGTCAGAAAATAAATATTGTGAAAATTGTGAAAATTGTGGATAAGGTGGTTGAAAATTTGGCTCGGGAGAGTTGAATCCCCATTGACTCTATGAATAGCAAAAATTATTTTGAAAATTATGGTCATAAGATTGAGGGTATGTGTTGTATTGATTCGGATAAGTCCAACCTGGTATATTTAGTTGGTTCATATTGTAAAAAGTCGGGTTGAAATTATCCGAATTAAATGAGGTCGGTGTGAAATATGGATTCATATTAAGATTGAAAGAATTGTTGTTGTTGAATTCCATATTACAAACAAACAAAAAAAAAAAAGAAAAAGCAACCAACAAACAAAAAGAAAGAAAGAAAAAAATCAAAACCAAGCCTATACTAAGGTTGACCTAGACCTAAACGACTCCTAACTGGTCGTGGAATGTTATTGTATGAATACGACCACAAGCTAATCGGCCAGGTAGGGGCAAAATACGTGGGAGGTATCCGTGCGTAAGCAACGGGTCTTAATTACGCCAAACCGCGGTATCTTCGAGGCGTAACCTCTTAATCCCCAACCTTAGACACCGATTTCACAAGAGTAAGATTCAAATAAGTTCCATCCTCGGTCAATCTCTTAACGAGTTTGAGATGTCCCTAGGGGCCAAAGTCTATCAATTTTTATTAGGGCTTGGGTTGTAAGAGTGAGGAGGTGATTTTTGGGCTAAGGAAGGGCGATGAAATCCCCACCTTATCTTGTATTGGGTTATGCCCTTAAGTTCAATTCGTGCAAATGTGAAATATAGGCAAGAATAACACAAAGCGAATAATTCATCCACGTGTTTGTCCTATACTATATGCAATGCCATATGTACACCTCAATCTAGATCACAACAACGGAACAAAATACAATATATTGGAATTGAATTGACACGTGCCTAAATGTAAATGTCTAAACTATTTTAAAAGTGTCCAAAATACCGTATTTTAGTTCTTTAGTTTATTGCAGTGTTTAGGCAATCAAAACAGGAAAGGAATAGTACAAATCAACTAGCTATTACCGTGAACACACCCCAGCATAACATGATACACAATTATCACAAAATCGTCGCGTATCCGCGGTAAAAGTCGCGTTTTCGCGGCTTTTCTTTAGAAATTGGGTCCCTGCTTTCTAGAGCAGGGAGATGCAAAGTTAGTGTTTGTTCTGCAATGTTAAGCTCCTATAAAGATTATCCTGCACACCAAAACAGAGAAGAAAATGTTAAAAAGAACGTGAAATAAAAACATTCCATTCCCGGCAACGGTGCCAAAAATTTGATCAGAGTGAAACCATTACTCAAAAAAGTGTATTTCAGTGAAATTATGTATGTGTGCTTAATGTTTCCTCGATACTTCCGTTATAGCATTGGCTCAATGGGTCGAATCCATAGGAGGCGATAGAAGTATTAACAGTTCTTATTCATGTATCATGTTAACAAGTCTTCTTGGTAAAAGAATGAGAAAAAGAAAAAGAAAAGAAATCTAGAAGTGATAAGGGAGAAGATTATGAAAACGTCGATGTGAAACAAATAAGAAATGATTGTGAATTGGTAAAGCAAAACAAGAAATTAGAAAATGAGAGATAAAAGAAAATGAAATAAGAAGAGGTTTTGGAAAAAATGATAAAAGAGTTTGAAAATTGACTTTTAAAACAAGATAAAAGAAAACTCATGGCTACTAACTACTAATTGCTCTACTAACCATGCTAATCTCTTAGTGATAGTTGCCTCACATGAATCCTTGGCCATCACTAGTCCTTGGCTTTAAGAAACGATACAGAGCATGACTCATAAGATTGTTTTTTTACATTCAAACAACACATCCATACCACACAACAAGTTGCAATTTACTATTAGATCATCAAAATCGGTTAGAGGTGAGCATGAAATAAAGAAGACATTGCAAGTTAGTAAGTTAGTGGGTTAGGTGTTAGAATGTTAGAATCCATCATCATAAGCCATCAATGGCTCTTGCAAGAGTAAGGCCTTGTAGAGACTATTAGATTCATATGGATTATCAAGTAAGTGGTTAGATGGTTAGTGGTTAGTAGTTAGATTACCATGAGAAGAAAAGTTAACTAAGCATCATGTAGAAGATGGAGAAGATTACAATGGAGAAGAAAGGAGACACTTTTACTTAGATTATCACCATCTATTACATCAATATCTCTCTTTCTCTCTCTGATTCTCTCAACCCTAATACATGATCTAAAAACGAAATAAAAATACAAAAGAAAGAAGAACACCTATACTACACTACACTAAAATATAAAAAACCTAGCCTATTTTCAATCTGCTTGCGTTTCGGCCAAACCCTGCAGTATTTATAGGCAAAAGAAGACCCTGTAAGGCGAGACGAGGCCTCGTGTTAAAAATTGACGCGCGGGCCCACCATATTGTCGCAGAAACGCGGTTTTGTCGCTTTTCCGCGGCAATACCAGAGACTTAGGTCTCTATTTTTGGTACGTGGATTCGCCTCGCTTCAGGGACCTTCCAGATTATTCAGATTCGGTTATTTGCGCCCAGATTTTTGTCAGACACCCGCCAAGGTCTAAATTCAATGTATCTTCTATAAACTCTCTATCTTGGCCTCCACAAAATCTGGATTTAATTACCCAAAAATGAGTTTAATTAAGCTCTTATTATTCTTTTGCCCCTATACTCTTGATTTATCTGCAAAATAGACCAAAACACAATTGAAATGATATTTTATTCATAAATCGGTAAGGAAATGCGATGTAATAATGTAGAATTGTAGACTAATCATGTGCATCTTTATAACCTTCATTCTTGAGATGTTTCGCTAATGCTTATTAATGGAACATCGGGGGATCTTTTTAGCCTCACGATTTTTTCTCAAAAAAAAAAAAAAAAAAAAAATCTGAGAACCAACCAGTCTGTCGATTGATTGTGCCTTTTGAGATGGTGCCCCGAGGTCTTCACTTATCAGTGTTTTGGGATAGTTCCCCAAGACCTTCACTTATAAATTACAACAATATTTATAGACTATCTGCACTTTTCATACTATCTGTATGACTTGAAATCACATGCAACTTGCTAATTGCAACAGTTAGAACTACATTTTAGCCTTTTTGTTGCAATTGGAATTACGATCAAACTCATTATAAAGAAATTAAAAAAAAACATATCAGATTAGCTTTTTTGAAAAAATTCTACATAAAACAACTCCAATATGCATTAAACCAAACAGTTCGTTCTTTATTTTTTTCTGTAATTCAAACTGTAACAACTACTGTAGCCAACAGCTCTATGCCAAACAAAAGATGATGTCACATTCCACGAGCTAAAAACTCACTGTGCTTTGCTCAGGGCCTGTTTGTTTCGTTGCAAAACGTCGCAAGTCGTAAGTCGTAAAATGAGAATGGAAAAAATGAACTGTAGCAGAGAAAATATATTGTGTTTTACGGTGTTTGGTTGATAAAGTGAAGTGTAAATGGAAAAGTATATTGTGTTTTACGGTGTTTTGTTGATAAAGTGAAAGTGTAAATGATAAAGTATATTGTGTTTTACGGTGTTTGGTTGGTAATGTAAAAGTGTAAGTGAAAAAGTTGACCACAAAATTAACTGTAGCAGTGATTTAAATATTATAAATACTATTAAATTAAATCTACTATTGCAAATTAAATTGTATTAATAAATTTGAGAAAAAAATTAATAATCTTAATATTTTATTTATAACAATAATATTAATAAAATATTAGTATAAATAGTAAAATATTACTAAAATATTAACTAAATAAATAATATAAAATTTTAAGAAAATCTAAAGAACGTTAATAAAATTTTAAGAATACTAATAAAATATAAATATTAAAAAATGTTACAACAATAATAAAATATAGTTATAATATTATAATATTAAAAATACTTGAAAATTATTATAATATAAATTTTATTATAATATTATTGTAATATTATAGAAATATAAAATTAATAAAGTAAAATATAATTATAATTTAATAATAAATTATCATTATAGTATTATTATACTGAATTATTATTACAATATTAACAAAATAAAATATTAATATAATAATAAAATATATTCTGATATTAATAAAGTAATTTTTTATATTATAAAATAAATAATTAAATATATAGTAATTTTATATTAAACTATAATACTGTTATATTAATAACATATTAACTCTAAATAAAATAATAAAAAATGAAATAAGTATTAATAAAATAATAAAATATTAAATTAATATATTAAATTAAAATAGTAAAATATTAAATATAAAAACAATAAAAAAGTTAAAGATTAAAAATATAAAATAATTAAATAATTAAATAAGAAATTGAACACTATTAAAATATTAAATATTTAATAATATTTAATTATATATTAAAAATAAATAATTAAATATATAGTAAAGTATAATATTGTTATATTAATAAAATATTAACTCTAAATAAAATAATAAAAAATGTAATAAGTATTAATAAAATAATAAAGTATTAAATAAAAATAGTAAATTAAAATAGTAAATATTAAATATTAAAACAATATTAAAAACAATAAAAAAATTAAAGATTAAAAATATAAAATAATTAAATAATTAAATAAGAAATTGAACACTATTTAAAATATTAAGTATTTAATAATATTAAATTATATATTGATTATCCAGTAACTGTTTTGAACTGTAAGTGTACTACAAGTGAGAGTTACATGACCACAAAATTAACTGTAGTAACTGCAAGTGGGAAAATATGAGTGTAAAAGTGAGATTTATATGACCACAAATTTAACTGTAGCAACTGCAAGTGGGAAAAGAAAAATTGTAAAAGTTTTTTACATTTGCATTTTGCAAACGAAACCAAACAAGTATAAAATGTAAAGTTGCAAAAGTTTTTGCATTTTGCAAACATTTTGCAAGTTACCAAATACGCCCTTAGAAATATACCTGATAAAACTGAGGTTACATGACGAGCTGCATTTTGCCACCACCTCAATTACTGTGCCGCAATCTGAGCCGTCCAATGAAAACAACAAATGCCATGGCTTTGAATTCTCTAGATTGTCTCCACTCAATGCATGTCGGTCCTTTTTCCTTTTAACTAATACATACTCAGAGACAACAAACTATTGTAAGTCCATTTTCAATCAATTTGTGGCTAATAAAATTTCCTAGCTTTGTTTATTATTATTTTGTTTGTTGTTTAATTTAAACTTAATGATGATTAATGAGGTGTTTGCCGACCTAAAGGCAGCTTTAGTAATAACAATTAGAGTTAATACATTGATTAGAAGTGGCAAATACTCCAAATATTTGGAAGTTCACATAAGAGCGTGTAAAACAAATTTGTGTGTCTTCAGTTGATAGAGAGAGTGAGAAGTTGGAAATTATTTAGTTTTTTCTTTTAAAAAAAATTAGAACTCATGAATTTTATAGCAAATTTCATCTTCTATCAAGACTTACAAGCAAAGAGATACAGAGAGCAACTCAGATGATGAACTCCCCAAGCTTCTACCAAAGAAATGCAATGGACCGAATTGATGGAGTGGGATCCAAACTCTATTTAAATGCATGTGGCTCTCTCTATTCTTTTTCCTGCACATATTTTGGGGACATTTGTTGTGCCCGGTGACAACAACCAACTGAGGGTCTTACAAATCTCCAAGCACAAAGAACACCCAAACAGCACAAATAATCACCAAAAGAAAGCACAAACTCAAACACACGATCTAACGAGGTTCGGCCTCAATGCCTACGTCCTCGGGGCAATCCAATGGAAAGATTAATTACCAGGAAGATAATTACAATTGCTAGTAGCCTCTTTGAATGCAAGAGAGCTTCAGCAAAACCTTTTTTTCGTAGGTACAAAACCCTAGAATTAAACAACAGCCTTAAATACACAGATTTCCGAAACAGCAGATTTTCACCCAAACCCGACTGTCGGTCGACCGGTCGGTCGACCGACCTCTTCCCCGGTCGACCGATCGGTCGCCCGGGTGCCCAACAGAGAGTTGGGCACTTACAGTCAGGGTCTGCGGTCGACCGGTCGGTCGACCGCCTTCTGAACCTGTGCATGCTGTGCATGTCGGTCGACCGGTCCGGTCGACCGACCAGCCTGTTTTCTGCTGCTGCTATTATTTCCTGCTGCTGTTCCCTTTGCCTTTCGTCGTCGACTTTCTTGGCGATCACTTCGACAACCCTTGGCAATCCATGTCAAATTCCTTGGCTTTCTTTCCAACAATTCTCCACCTCGGTGAAGATTCCCAAATCTGAGCCGAACACCGACTTGAGAGCGGCTGCACCAATGTGGTTGCCTACGTACCCCTGCCCAAGGGATCAAGCCGTTCGTAGTTCACCCAAATGAGCTTCAGCAAGCTCAAATCACCTGAAGGACATGGAGCAAAGCTTTGCAATGTGCAAACTTCACTCCCGACACCACCTTCATAAGCATGTCGGCTGGATTCTCCGAAGTGTGAATCTTCAACAGATCGATGTCACCTTCCTCCAGAATCTCCTGAACGAAATGGTACCTGACATCAATATGCTTCGTCCTTGCATGATAGACCTGGTTCCTCGCCAAGTAGATGGCACCATGCTGTCACAGTTAATCTTCAGCAGATCCTGTTCCATGCCCAAGTCATCAAGCAACCCCTGAAGCCAGATTGCCTCCTTCATGGCCTCTGTCATAGCCATGTACTCAGCCTCTGTGGTCGACAAAGCGACGGTAGATTGAAGTGTGGAGCGCCAACTCACCGGTGCCTGTGAGAGTGTGAAGACATATCCCGTCGTCGACCGGCGCTTGTCAAGGTCACCTGCATAGTCTGAATCCACATACCCTATGCACTCTTCCTTTTCAGTGTTGTCCTTCTCAAACACTAGGCCTACATCAATTGTTCCTTTGATGTATCTCAAGATCCATTTCACAGCTTCCCAATGACCCTGTCCCGGATCATGCATATATCGACTCACCATGGAGACGGCCTGTGATAGATCTGGCCTCGTACACACCATAGCGTACATCAAGCTACCCACCGCACTGGCATATGGAACGTGAGACATATACTCACGCTCTTGAACACTCCTCGGAGACATCTTTGCTGACAATTTGAAGTGAGGCGCCATAGGTGTACTAACAGACTTGGTATCCTTGCTGATATTAAACCTCTGCAGTACCTTCTCCAAATAGCCTTTCTGAGTTAAACTCACCTTGTCAGCTCTCCGTCTCTAGTGATCTCCATGCCCAATACTTTCCTAGCTTCGCCCAGGTCCTTCATCTCAAACTCTGACGATAGAACTTTCTTCAGAGAATCAATAGCAGATCTCGACCTCGAAGAAATCAACATATCATCTACATAAAGAAGTAGATAGATATATTCACCTGATGGTAGCCTGTTGTAGTACACACATGGATCATAATGGTTACGTGTGTACTTCTTCTTCCTAATGAAGCTATCAAATCGCTTGTACCACTGTCTAGGAGACTGCTTCAATCCGTACAGCGACTTCTTTAGCTTGCATACTAACTCTTCCTTCCCTGCAGTCTTGTAACCTGTGGGCTGTGTCATATAGATCTCCTCCTCAAGATCGCCGTAGAGAAAGGCGGTCTTCACATCAAGTTGGTCAAGGTCCAACTCATTCTGCGCAACCAAGGCCAATAGAATACGAATTGACGAGTGTTTAACTACAGGGGAGAATACCTCGTTATAGTTAATTCCTTCCCTCTGAGCGTAGCCTTTAGCCACCAACCTTTCCTTGTAGCGCACTGCATCTTCTTGGAGAGATCCTTACTTCTTAGCATATACCCACTTGCACCCTATGACCTTCTTCCCCTTGGGCAACTTGGTAAGTTCCCATGTGTCGTTCTTGTAGAGAGATTGCATCTCTTCATTCATGGCCGCTTTCCACATCCTTGCTTCCGAACTGATCTCAGCTTCTCTGAAAGTAGATGGAATAGCCTCCTCGATGACTGGAAGTGCATACGCGATGACCATATCAGTGGTGAGCCAACCTGGTCTCCTAGTGTTCCTTCTTGGTCTTTCAACTGCAGTTGGATCTGGAACAGTACCCATGACCTGCTCTTGACCCTGATCATCCTCTTCAGCATCTTCTTCAACTGCTCGATCACTACCCTGTGTCACCTCAGAAATGATCCGAACTGATACTGATTCCTCTAGAGATGGTGGATCTGCATCAATCTCCACCTACTGCAATAGCTCCTTGGTCTTACTGGTCTCCACTTACTGAGAGACCGTAGGCTTCATCAAAGAGGCCTCATCGAATGTGACATCCCTGCTGAGTAAGAACTTGTTGTCAGTTTGGTCCCAAATCTTGAACCCCTTGGTTCCTCGCTTGAAGCCAACAAACACCCCTTTCTTTGCCCTCGGATCCAACTTGTCTTCTCTGACATGGTAGTAGGCTGGACATCCAAAGACCCGTAGCAAATCATAGTCCCCAACAGCTTTTTTTGACCAAGCTTCAAGAGGAGTCTTCCCCCCTATTGCAGACGGCGGCAACCTATTGACGAGGTGGCATGCATACGCCAAAGCTTCAGCCCAAAACTTCTTTGGCAGTCCTGCATTGGATAACATACACCGGACCTTCTCTAGCAAAGTCCGGTTCATCCTCTCAGCCACCCCATTTTGTTGCGGAGTCTCTCGTACCGTGAAGTGTCTCTCTATGCTCTCATCAAGGCATAGCTGTAGGAAAGGGTCCGATTTGTACTCTCCTCCATTGTCAGAACGGAGGACCTTGACCTTCCTTCCCGTGCTTCTCTCCAGATTAGCCTTCCACTTCACGAACAGTTCTAGGACTTCATCTTTGTGCCGCATGGTGTACAACCAACAGCGCCTAGAAAAATCGTCAATGAACAACACAAAATAGTGGTTACCTCCAATCGATGCAGTCTTGGTAGGTCCCCATATATCCGTGTGAACATAGTCAAGAATACCCTCTGTGCAGTGTGAAGCTGTGCCAAATTCACCTTGGTCTTCTTGCCGATGATGCAATGCTCAAAAAAATCCATCTTGTAGGTCTCAGCACCCTTCAGCAACCCTCGCCTCGTAAGAGCTTGCATTGACTTCTCCCCTGCATGTCCCAGCCTCATGTGCCACAGCCAGGTTGAATCTTCCTTCGGACTGGTAGAAGCCGCTACTTGTCCTGTCACCGTACTACCCTTCAAGTAGTATAGGTTGTTCCGGCGCTCGGCCTTCAACACCACCATCGAACCTTTTGTCATTCTAAGGACTCCTTCCTTAATAGACACCCCATGGCCCAATGATTCCAAAGCTCCTACGGAAATCAAGTTCCTCTTCAACTGAGGTACATACCTCACTTCTTTCAGCTCCCTCACCATCCCATCAAACATTCTGATTGGAATAGTGCCAACACCCTCCATGACGCACGGATGATCATCGCCCATGACGACCGAACACCCCTCTAGCTTCTCAAAACTGGTAAACCAGTCTCGATTTGGGCATACATGATATGTTGCACCTGTATCCAAGATCCACTCGTTTTCACCTGAGTAGCCTATGATGGGCGTAGTAACTGAAAAAGAGAACACCGAAGAATCCGAATCCGATCCATCTGCCTGTGATTTACTGCTTGCAGTGTTTACCACTTTTGCGAGATTTGCCTCGGACTTTGATTCTTTCTTCTTTCCTTGAACTTCGGACAGTCCACCTTCCAATGCCCAATCTCTCTGCAGAAAGCGCACTGATTTCTCTTGAGATCCCTGAAGCCCGGCCTGGACTTCGATCTTCCTCTAACCTCCTTGCCCTTCCTCGATGAACTCCTGCCCCTTACTTCCAGTGCCTCCGCCGATGAGCTTGACTGTGAAGGATGCCTCTCCTTCTTCCTCGTCTCATAACTCGACAGTGTAGACGACACCTCATCATAATCCAAGGTCTGCCTTCCATTGATGAAGGTCAGAGTGAATGTCTCATACTCCTCTGCCGGGAGTGAGTTCAGAAAGATGATCACCTTATCTTCCTCATCAATAGTGACATCCACGTTTACCAAATCTGTAAGAAGCTTCGTATATCGGTTGATGTGCTCATTTACTGTGCTCCCCTTCTTCATCCGAAAGTTATACAGCTTACTCTTAAGCTGCAACCTGGACTCAACACTCTTAGTCAGGTATTTCTTTGCAAGGGTGTCCCACAGCTTCTTTGCCGGCGTCTCATGTTGTACAAGATATTTTATGTCTTGCGACAAACATGAACGTATCAAGCCACATGCCGACCTGTTCATCTTCGCCCACTCTTCATCAGTGGTCGTGCTCTTCTTCTTCTCCAATAGGAGAGTGTCCTCGAGGTTTGACGCATTCAGCGCATCCATAACCTCGCATCTCCACATACCGAAGTTATTAGTACCATTGAACTTAACAACTTCAATCCTAGGGTGAGAATTCATTGTCTTAACTGAAGCAATTTCCTCTGCCATTGAGATATCTCTGATCCTCTATCTATGCGGAAGAACAATCAACTGGAAATAGATCTCTACTCAGATAAAAAATTAGATTTTTACCTTTCCCTTGAAACCCTAGATCGAGTTTCTCTCTGGATCTACTCCACCACAGATTCAACGAGCCCTTCTTGCGTCTTCAGAAATCCCAAGCGCAACCTAGAGGCTCTGATACCACTTGTTGTGCCCGGTGACAACAACCAACTGAGGATCTTACAAATCTCCAAGCACAAAGAACACCCAAACAGCACAAATAATCACCAGAAGAAAGCACAAACTCAAACACACGATCTAACGAGGTTCGGCCTCAATGCCTACGTCCTCGGGGCAATCCAATGGAAAGATTAATTACCAGGAAGATAATTACAATTGCTAATAGCCTCTTTGAATGCAAGAGAGCTTCAGCAAAACCTTTTTTTCGCAGGTACAAAACCCTAGAATTAAACAACAGCCTTAAATACACAGATTTTCGAAACAGCAGATTTTCACCCAAACCCGACTGTCGGTCGACCGGTCGGTCGACCGACCTCTTCCCCGGTCGACCGGTCAGTCGCCCGGGTGCCCAACAGAGAGTTGGGCACTTACAGTCAGGGTCTGCGGTCGACCGGTCGGTCGACCGCCTTCTGAACCTGTGCATGCTGTGCATGTCGGTCGACCGGTTCGGTCGACCGACCAGCCTATTTTCTGCTGCTGCTGTTATTTCCTACTGCTGTTCCCTTTACCTTTCGTCGTCGACTTCCTTGGCGATCACTTCGACAACCCTTGGCAATCCATGTCAAATTCCTTGGCTTTCTTTCCAACAACATTTAATTAAGTTGGGCACAACAATTTTGTTACTTATTTGTATGTTTATTTGTAGGGGACAGTTTATTGTGAGCAAACATTTTCCTTGTGGCCAGGTAAATTTCCCTGATCAAAATATTCTAGTGTCCTAAGTGTATGCATTTTGGTGCCGTTTGTAAATGCACATGCACGGTTAGGGTCTGTTTGGTTGTCGTAATCGGTCGTAATTTGTAAGTCATAATTGATAAATTCTTTTACAGTTGTAAATGAGTTACATGCATGTAAGTTTTATGGTGTTTGATTGGTAATATAAAGCTGTAAGTGAGAAAGTATATTGTATTTTACGGTATTTGGTTGTCGTAATGTGTAAGTCGTAAGTGAAAAACTTGACCGCAAAATTAACTATTTGTTGATTTAAAAATTTTAATATTGCAAATAAATACTAAAAATGCTAAATATTAAAAAATTAATATTAACAAAAAAATAATACAAATTTGCATGACTATAAAATTAACTGTAAGTAAGTGCTAATTTGGGTTGCAAATGAGAGGTAGTTGAGTTGCGTAAGTTTTTTACGAATTACGGTTCAAACAAACGTTATATTTGTAATTGAGTTGTAAGTCATTTACAAATTATGACCTTTTTACGGCTTTTACGTTCAAACAAACAAACAGCCCCTCATTGAATTTCGTATACTTTTTCAAAATGGTCCTTCACAGTTGATAATTTTGCATCAAAGTTTTACAAAAGAAACAATTTCGTCCTCAAATTCTAGTGATTAGTTTTTCGCTAATCAAAATGTAGTGATTAATCACCCCAAAGCAAGCTGCCGCATCTCCACGTCAGCGTTGAATGTGCACCGAAACTGAAACCGTTTTTTTCCTTCAGTTGTACTTGTGACGTTTCGCCCGCAACGCTGATTTTTTCTAATTGAACTTTTCTATCCAGAATCCATCGTTTTTGCATGCAAACCAACACATATCTCTGATCCTGTAACTGTGTTTCTTGTCACTGGGGATGACGATTCATGCCTGTTTCTGTGCCCTAGAAATTTTAGAATCAAATGTAACTTCATATTTTTTTAAAAATTAACACAATGCATGTAAAGAAAGTTGCCATTAAGGCTGCAAGTGGATAATGTTTACCCGAATCCGACTCGAACCAGACCCGGTTTTTTCCCGAACTAAACCAGTCACTACGGCCCACACCTTTCATCATAAACTCTAAACTTGAAAAAAAAAATAAGTTGATGAAAAAAATGCAGCCACTGAATTCCAATACCACCGTTATCATCGATAATCCAATTTTTGCTCACCTGAGTCAGAATTTTTAGCTCAAAAACAGTGCGCATAAATTTAGTATCAAATGGGCAACACCTAAGACATCATCGATATCTAAAGACTTGATCTAATATCACCTGCTCCCATATAAATATTCATCATCATCAACACTGTGTTGCTCTGTATGTGATGATATATAGAGACTGATGTTAGTACTATAAAACATGTTTCTCAAGTTTCTTTCACTCGAATAAACTCTGGCATTCATTGACATTTATGAGAAGAAAGATGAGGAGCAAATGTGAATGCAATGGAATACCAACTGGGTCTAAGCCCCTTAAGAGAACAATGAAGACCCACCAGAGACCGCAAGTGACAGTTTTGTGTGGAAGGAACTGCAAAACAAAATTAACCAGGCATCAGCAATTTTGATGACATGAGAATAAGATTTTTATCTCGCAATGTAGGTCATAGTCAAAATCTACAGCCATATATATATATATATATATATATATATATATATATATATATATATGTATTTCTCAGCTGAAAATCTAATAGTATTGATCAATCATGAAGCAGAAAGCTATATGATTTATATGGAAATGTGCATCAAACACCAACATGTACAGTTCGATTGATAATACCTTAGAGATGGGCAGTGCAGGGCTCCACTGCTGTGATCTTTAAGAATATCCAGGCAGATGCTCCCATTGCCATTGATGTTTGGGTGAAATACTTTCGTCTTGAAAGCGACCTTGAACATGAGAATGCAATGAATAACTCGATTAGCAACAAACAAAAGAAGTAAATAAGCAGAAATGAAACATAGTAGTTTAGCTGAGAAGCACCGACACCTCAAAGTGAGACCCATGTTCCTCTCTGACATATTTTATTAGACACTAACACTTGCTCGACACATACCAAACACGATAAAGACATGTCAAAGTTTCAAGAAACTGAAAAAAAAAATGTGCATCCCTGGAAACACAGGAGGAGACCCTGTCGCATAAAGAGATATTATTTTAACAGAACCCAAGTATCTGCAAAGATGCAAGGGTTTCATGGACTTGCATTAGGTAAGAACCCAAGTATCTGCAAAGATGCAAGGGTTTCATGGACTGCAAAGATGCGCATGGACTTGCATTAGGTAAGAACCCAAGTATCTGCAAAGATGCAAGGGTTTCATGGACTTGCATTAGGTAAGATATGCTGGTTTCTGGGATCAATCTGACAACTAATCAATATCACTGAAATATCAACAATTTAATTGGCCAGGTCGGTAAATATCATATCAGGTGGCCAGGTCGATAAATATCATATCAGGTGGGAGGTTTTCCGTTCAATAGAACGTTCCACCTTTCAATTTCCTTCTTCAATTTCCTTACTTAGTTAAACATCAATTAGACTGGTATAAAACAGTCTCAATATACTGAATATCAGTATATCCCCTGTATAAATAAATTAATTCACTTATACAGTACTTGAAGTGAGGTACGCTTAGAGCGAATTAGAGCGAATCTCCTTAAGACAATTACATCCCCGCACCAGCGCTAATGGGTTACTAGACGCTGGTCTCCCAAGATACAACATTCCTTCACGGTATTTGGATATCACTACCAAATCACCGTACGGTCGAACTGTAGTTAACCAATACCTTCACAGGATTGTTGAAGCAACGGGACAAAGACAAATTTCGGGAGAATATTTGCCTGTTAATATTTGCCTGTTGTTGTGTCTTAGAATGAGAAAACGGAGCGCTATTTATAGCGCTCCGGGAGGGGCAGTTTGGTCCGAACCCATCCAACAGTTACCGCAACTGTTCGGTTCAACCGTCCAACCCGAGCCCGAGCTCATGTGCGGGCATGGTTCCCTCCCAATCGCGCGCGAAAACTCCAAGTACCCAAAGGGCAAGCCCTTTGTTCTCAATTTTCTCTATTTAAACACTACGAACTTCCATCCCATGGCCAATATGGGACTAAATACATTTAGCTACCTTTAGTCCCATTTTGGCTTTGAATTAGACAATCTTTAGACTTGAATATCTCATTCATTCGAAGTCAGAATTGAACATGTGAATAATACCACGTTCATCCCCAATGAAAGGAGAACACACTCCAACCATCATCCAATTGATTCAATCAACGGATCTCGCTGTAATTCAATTCAAAGATTCACATATATATTCTTCATATTCCAACAAGGTATTGATTGGACTTTCCTATTTGTTTGTTTGATTTAATTAGTTAAAAACTATTCATGGGGTTTCACGTTAACTGTGTCATAAACTAACCATACAGACAACCATGTACAGAATCAAGAGCAAACAAGTTCTCTATCCTGCCTGCCAGGGTGAGAACCATAATCAAGATAAATTTCATAGCTTAATCAGCATTCAATATTTCCACATAACGTAAACCCTAAAAGTTATCAATACTTGAGTCATTTCTTGCAACAAGTTATTGACTATAGTTTAGGACCTAAATACAGCACATGATTCCTTCATTCTCATGCATACTCATTATAGTGAGATCAAAAAGAAAAGTTTCGCAGTGGTAGCCAGTGAATTAGAAGAAAATCCAGACTGCCACTTTCAGGATTCTTACTTTGCGTGAATTTTGCTGCAGGCTTTCTGCACAAAACCGACACCCCTCCCCCAACAACCCACCCCACAAACACACACACACACATCACACACACACACACACAAAAGCACTCAATCTACCATTGTCACTGACAATGCAGAAATAGAGACTAATCTGAATTGAAATAACCGATAGACAGAGCCCAAGACTGGTTGAGAAGTCAAGGTCTGTTCAACATTTGGTAAAAGCAGATAACATATTGAAAATGAGTAAAAAGAAGATTTAGATATGATAACGCCGGCCGTTTTTTTAGATGTCAAAATTTACATTAAACATTTAATCTGACTATCACAGTCATGCATGTCATTTACTGGATTTATGTATACTCACCTTTTCTTGTATTTCAACAGAACCACAGGAATATTTACATCTGTCTAATAGGAAGACAAAATCCAACAAATGGAGACAAATCCATGTAAAAGGTCCAAGAGTTATAAATTCCTAGACATAATGATTTAAGGATTTGTCACCACTTTGTTTTGTCAACATTCGTCTTTGGCCTCTTACAAAAACAAGATAGGTGACCCAAACTGTTGGCGGAAGATGAATCAATTCCCACCGAATATGACACTGAAGTATCGACTGATATCATCAAATTCTGAATAAATACAATATAGGCATGATCTGGAGTGATGGCGGAAGATGATTCGGCTCTGCTAATGTGACTGAAACTGAAGTTGTCGACTGGTATCATCAAAATCTAATTCAGTTGAATAAGATGATGTAAATATGGTGCACAAAATCAACTCCGAACTACAAAATCAAGAACAAGTTGTGATGTGCAGGCAATGCATAAGCGAATGATTATTCATGGATTGAAGCAAGCATCCATAGAGAGCACAAGCAATATGGCTTCAAAACTTAAGACTCTCAGGCATCAATCAACATTGAGGCCTTGTTTGGAAAAAAATAGTTAGCAAGGGTACTCTTGCTAGCTCTTTCAAACACTTATTGTATCAAGAGTTAGCAATGTAATCATGTGAGGGCAAAATTGTGACTTAAAAAAATTTATACACTTTGTCTCATACTTTTGGAGGGCGGCTATTCACACCCGTAAAATTGCTTAACACACTCGCCTTTTAAGAATAAAAGTTGTTGGACAGTTTTAAAGTTAAATCAAAAGACTAAAATAGAAACTGATTAACTTTAATATTACAATTAATGAAACTTCTATTCCTAAAAATACACCAATAATTGTTGAATACACCCACTCAAATCCTATTCCTAATCAATCAAGCTTCCCTTTTATTCTTTAAATATATGCTTCTTCTCCACCAATACAAACCCTAAAAAATTTTTCAGCGTCTATACCATAAATAATTGCCACAATGGTAGCTATGGACAAACAAATAATGTCATCGAAGCATGGTAAATAATCAAAAAGTAAGTTTCCCCTATATAGTTTATTAAATTAATTTTTTTTTGAATTTCATCACAGCTAGTTCGATCAACGAAGACTCAACAAAATCTATGCACTAAATGTTTGGTTTAAAATTTGTAGTAAAGAATCGTGTATTTCCTCTTATGTAATTCAGTAGCAGTCTACTACCCAAAATCTATGCCTTATTGTCTGAACAAAGTTTAGACCCTTATAGTCTGAACAAATTTATTCGTTCTATTATTCTTCTTCTTCTTCAGTGAAGCAGACAGTGAGCCAATTACTGTCCTCTGAAGAAAACCCAGAAAGCTAAACACCTAGTTTCGCTGCAAGGTATATTTCCTAACTTCGCTTGAGGCTCCTTATAGCTCAATTAAGAGCTATCTTCTACCTCCGCTGAGATCTCATTTCTATATTTCCCTGCAAGCTTTGCACGGCTCTGTTAAGAGCTATGTCCCAGCTTCGCAGTTAGCTCAATAACTCCGCTGTGAGTTTAGCTTCACATGAAACTCTTTCCATAGCTCCGCGCAAGCTTATATGGTCATTTTCATGAGTAATCATTATCATATATTTGATAGTTATTTGCCTTGATCCAATCACTCCTCAATTAGTTGGAGAACATCAAGACAAATCTCCTGAATTGTGGAGAGAATCAAGAAATTGCTACAACAAATCCAAAGCCAGCTGGCTAAGTAACTCCGTGCAATGGTCTTTTAAATTCGCTCCAGCTATGATTAGCTACACCGCGAAGCTATTCTGACTTCAAGAGCAAAGCTAGATCAGATTGGCTAAATCAATCTGTTGATTATTAAGAAGGGTTATTACACCCCATATTGCCTATAAATAGCCCATTGCTAGACAGGCTAAGGGATGGATTTTTCTAGTCAAGCGGCTGTATTTTTATGATCAAGAGGCTGGATTATTCCCCATCAAGAAGCTGAAGACCAGAAAGGCTCCTTGAAGAGAAGAATCTCTAGCTTTCGAGCTTCTTCAGAGGACCTTGCTTCTCTTTTTCAGGGTGTTAATACCCTCATGATTTTTTCCCTAAAAGGATTTCTGGAACCAGGTGAGAAGGAAATCCCTAAGTAGAAGACTCGAAGGCTCAATCACTCGTGTGTTCAACAAAATAAAGTGGTCGCGCGCTGATCAGACTTCCACCGTCGTACTTCTCCAGAAACTCTAGAAGAGAGTTCTTCTATTTTTCTTTTAATTACTTGTAATTCTTCTCGATTTTTGTAAGTTTTTCCTTCTTAAATCGATGGAAAACAAGATGGCGACTCAGCTGAGAAATGTCTTCTTCAATAATAAGAACACAATGCCGCAACACGATGGTAAGACCCTCGAATCTACTGCTGAAACCTTTATCATCCAATTTGACCAAGAGAAGTTTGAGCAATTTCTCTTCGAGGGTGGTTCAAAACCTACCGGTGCACGCAAGCACAGAAAGGTCCCATGGCTAGGTCTCCTGTAGCCATAGCTCAGGAACAAGTCCCTAATGGGATAGAAAAGGCCATTTGTTGTCCTAATTCAGCCTCAACAAAGATGAAATTAACTTCGCTCCAGCACTTGCAGGCTGGGCAAGAAGCTAAATCACCCCCAAGGGCTCTCTGGATTAGAAGATCCAACTCAGCCTTGTGCAAGGATAACAGGTCCTCTACTTCAGCTTCAAGAGAAGCCCAAGTAGTCTCTGTCTGCAAGACTACTCTAGCCCCTCACAAGGCTCAACTTCTCTTCTCCCATGAAGCTAATGGCAAAGCACTCATAAGTGCTATTAACGAAGCTTTAGTAGCTTCGCTTCCTGTTGAGAAAGCTCTGAGCTGCGAAGTTAGATCTAAAGCACCTCTAGTGCTAGTAGTGAAGCTACCTCACTAGAAGGAAAAGCACTGTACAATAGTGCTAAAGCACTAAGTGCTCATGTAGCTTCGCCACGCAGCGAAGTTATAACTTCAGCCAGAAAATCAGCCTCTAAGGCTAAACTTTAGATTTTTAGTCCATCTGGGCTTTCAGCCTCCCCGAGTATCCGTGTTAGATCAATTGGGTCAGGTCAATACAGACTTGCGAGAATTTTTGAGCAACAAGCGAAAATTCAGCTCTGAAGAGCAAGCTCACATCTCGCCTTCTCAGTGCGGACGAGCGGAGTGTCAATTGGTGATCGTGCATTCTGCTGATTGTTGTTGGGGCCAATCCCCACAACGCCTCTTCCAAACAAACCACCGGTATTCGATCGTTTGTCAGCCCTGCCCTCTGAATAATCCAAATTTAGGAAAAAGAGGAAAGCTAAGAAACCTCACCTCGCTGCAGTCTCTATCAACAGGACAAGTTGAGGAAGAGATCTAACACAGTCTCGAAGAGGAAGACATGAGATTCGCGCACCCTCAGTTAGTTCTCCAGACCTTGACTATAACACAGGCTTGAGTCAGTTCTGATTGAACCTGAAGGTGCCATTCCAGTTAGTCGCTCTAGGATAGCAGTACCCTATAACTATGAACAACCCTCTTCTTCTACAAGAGAAATGTGACCAGAACCATTAAAAAGCCTTTTTCAATGGTCGGATGATGAAAGAAGCCAGTAGATATGCTTCCTCTGCTATCGTCAGCTCCAAGCAAACAGGGGCGATGTCGATCAACATGGTCGACAATAACCACGATGAAGATCTCCAGTGAATGGACGCACAAGAGCAGACTTTTAGGACTCAGTAAGAAGGCTTAGAAAACATCCAACAGTACTAGCTCAGTTCCTGGTCAACCAAAATAGCAAGGACACTGGTAGCAATCACGATGAAGAGGAGCATAACAACGATGAATATCTTAAGACTGAGAAGTCAAAGGAAAGCTTCTCGATTGATTCTAAGGTAATCAAAGGCATTCCGGCTCAAATTACATCCCTAACCCAGAGGGATGAGCTGAAAAAAATGGAGATGACTCGTCCCTACCGGTTTGAATGAGGTTCAGTATCGCATCCATCAAAATTCAAGCCACTTGTATTGAACATATACGATGGCAAGAGCTCCCCCAACCAGTATATCTGTTACTTCCGGTCTCAAACTAGTAATGTAATAGATAATGATGCCATCATGGCTAAGCTATCTATTGACACCCTTAAGGAGGTAGCCTTTGATTGGTTCAGAAGTCTGCCTAGCGGCTTCATCAATTCTTGATTTGACCTAGAAACCCGGTTCCTCTCTCGATTCCATGAGGATGACATTAAGGTGACTATGGACAAGCCTCTTATAAGTCACCTAGAGAGGGTGAATAGGTGACAAGCTAATCTAATACATAATGTTACAGAATTAAAACTAAATATGCAACCTAAAAACTATTATG
Source organism: Agave tequilana (assembly GCA_038442645.1). Taxonomy (NCBI): domain Eukaryota; kingdom Viridiplantae; phylum Streptophyta; class Magnoliopsida; order Asparagales; family Asparagaceae; genus Agave; species Agave tequilana. Next base: position 30,994 of record JAVJIF010021958.1, on the reverse strand, counting down.
CAAACACACAACATATAACTAAAGAGTATAGTCGAATTCCCAGTGAAGGGCTCTGGACTATCTCCTCAAGATTCCTTTAGATTAAGAGTTGAGGTGCCACTATGGCTCTCTTAGTTGAATATAAGTGTGAGCAAATAATTCCAAGCATATATTCAATTATGCACAAATATATCAAGCATATAAAGAGATGAACAATATAATCATGCAAAATATAAACATAAGTGAGGGAGAGAGAGAAAGAGAGAGATAAACAATCGCAAACACAAGAGAATTGTTTTGAGATTCGAGTACACTTGCTATACATCCCCGCCTTCAACACTATGAAGAATTTTCACTAAAATTGATCTCACAAGATCACTTGGAGCCGTAATACATACAACATGCTCCCTCTAGAACTCTTGGACCCGCAAGTCCCTTACTTGTTCTCTCGAGAATAACACACGCAAGCACACTAGCTTGCCGAGGCAGCACCTCTACAACTTCCCAATACAAGGGGGTGGAACAATTGTGATCACTTCTCTTAATCACAAAAACACTTTCACAAATAAGGATCCTTAGAGGATTGATATAGCAATGGATGGCGTAAGATTGTGTGAGAAAACAAGGATAGTTTGGAGGTGAAAAACTCAAGAAAGATTTTGATAAAATCAAGAGATTCACTCTTGAAAAACTCCTTTTGATTAAAGCTCTAAAATCTTATTGAAAAACTTCTGTGGAAAATAAGAAAACAACTCTAGAAAACACTCTCAAAAATCTTGACCAAAACTGGCCTAAAACACCCCAATTTATAGGCTGCAGAAAACTAGCCATTGGGGGCCAGATGGCCTCTTGGCGGACCGGCCGGTCGACCGGCCAATGGTCATTTTTCAGACCGTTGAGGTTGCCAGTTGACTGCCCAATCGACCGCACCCAGGTCTTGGCCTGTCAGCTGACCGAGGTAAGAACCAGAGAGCACTGTACTCTGGCTGATCGACCGCTCAGTCGACCGAGGCCAGATCCAGAGAGCAAGCTCTCTGGATCGGTCGACCAGCCCTTAAGCCAGGGCTCTGTGCACGTCCTGTGCATATCGATCGACCGCTCGGTCGACCGTCAGAAGCCCAGGTCAGAGTTTTCAGGATAAAACTTGATCTTTTTCAAACCCTAAAATTTTATTTAAATCCCATAAAAATCCAAAAAACTAAGTTCATTAAAATACATTGAATTACGAATATGTGTTTCAAAGATCAATACATATTATTAACTAATTGAGCTATTTTGCAATATAGAAATTTAGCCTTAATATAAAAACTGTATTTTCAAAATCAACTTTGAAAAGAAAAATCTATTTTTTCAAAACCTGTTCAAATACAAAAATAAGATATTAAAATACTTTTAAAGCATAGTGTGTATGGATATGATATAATACACATATAAGATGAAATATCTTTATTTTTGACAATAAGCTCTAAACAAAGTTTTGACATTAACAAAACTTAAACACATGATATAGAAACATCAAATAAGTTTTTCTAAATAATGTGAAGCATCAAAGTGCATGTATGAAATCCAATACACACATAAACTATGTAAACTTATTTTGATGAAATCTAATCATGAAATATAAAGATGTATACTTTGAAGCTTAAAACCAAAACGGTATTTTCAAAAATCAAAATAATTTAATATGACATATTTTGAAATATTGTGTGTGTGTGTGTGTGTGTGTATATAAGCTTGAGCAATCCACAACTAATCTATCATTTACATTTTATCTAAAAAAATCTTAAATACTTACAAACATGACTCAAGTCTTGAAAATTTTCTCTTGAAAATCTTCTCTTCATCTTGACTTTGTCCAAACTTGATCCAAACGAGCTAGACTCTTTTTAAGTACTTGATGCTTGAAGCGCGAGCGCTTGAATCAACACGTGGTACCTTCAAATTTTGACTTTAAATGTTTTGTTAAAGTTAAATACCGACTAAGATCTTGGTAAAAATCTAAAACTTAAATAGACACAAGATCATTAGTACTATAATTACATGAGCTAATCATCTTCAAAACTATAGTGACGGGCCTTTGGGCCAACAATCTCCCCCTTTTTGATGATGATAAAACTCATGAAGTTATATATGCATGGATTAAATATAAGCTTCTTAGAGGTTCCCCCTTAACTCCTGTATAGAAAAAACAATAAGGATATTCAATGAAATACATAAACAAAACATATATGCATATACATAAATACATAGCATGCATATATAAACTCTCTAAATTCTTTCCCCTTTTTTGTCAACTCATCAACAAAGGGGTGAAGATAAACAAATAAGAAAGATGTATATGCGATATATATTCATGAAGAGGAGAGACATTAAGTTAGCTCCCCCTGCATACATGCATTACATGGAGAAGGGATGACTAAACCCTAACCCACATAAGCTTAATATACAATGAATAGATGAAGATGTTAAGCTTTCCTACACAAGTGTACCACTTAAGGAAGAGAGATCAAGCTCCTCAATAAGTAAAATACACTCAACATGAATCTATATATAGAGGAGATGTTAAGCTCTCCTTGCATATAGGCAATACATATCAAGCAAAATTTGAAATTACTTGAAGTCAACTAAATAAATTTTGATATCAATTGAAATCAAATAGTAATTGTCAAAATAAATATTGGTACCACTTATAAATAAACAAAATTATTAAGATACCAAAGTAGATTTTGATACCAATTAAAGGTGAAACATGAAGTACATTTTGGTATAAAAAATACCAATTGAAATCAATGCATAAGCTTTTAAAGATACTAATTAACATATAGGATTAAGTCAAGCTTAGCATAAATAGTTTATGCCCTAATTTTAAAAAAAATAAATGGACTTGTAAAATAAGCACAATTCAAATCATATATATGCATGAAAATGGAAATATCACTTGAGATTTGAAGCATACATATAAAGAAAGCTTGTATGAGTATACAAAATTGAAATACTATGAAAATCATGTGTATAACTCATATCATCCACCTTTATCATGCACATGTTAAATAGATTTTTAAAAAGGCACACAATGCATGGTCTTCCAACCAACCATCTTTAAAGGGTAGAAGTTTTCAAAAATAGAATTTTAAAAATAGTTATAGATTGAAAACACTACCAAATTGAAGAATAAATAACTATTTTAAAATAGTTTTTGAAAAACTAGTTAAAGATCCTTCAAATATGAAACCAGATCATATGAATCTCATGAAATATGAGTATTACATAAAAATTAACACTCATGATTTATAAATCTTATATAAAGATAATGAAAACAAAATCATGAGTAAACAAAAAAATTGTGAGTGCACAAGAATCATGTAAATGACATATTCATGAAAATAAACAATAAAGCTCAAAACAAAAATTCAAATAAAATTCTTTTTCACAAAAATATAATATATCATATAAACATGCAAGAATCATTAAAACTAGGACATACAATGTACAATCAAATAAATAGTTGAGTATATAAAAAAATAGAGCATGTAAAACATGTAACTTAAAAATTTTACATGTATAACACAAGTTTTAATAAAATATGCATATGAACATGATATAAGCATTTAAATCAGTATATGCTTTAACTAAAGCATATAAATCAATCCAAAAGATATAGGCATGTAAATTCATTGAAATTTTTTTCAAAAATACATGCATAACTAACAACCAATCAACTCACCATTAAGCACAAAACATATATGATTGAGTTTAGGTCACTATACTAGCATATAAGTATTAAAAGCATTTTTAAAGTGAAGGAAGAAATGGTTCCAAAATCGTGTAGCCAATTCATTTCTTTAAAATATGAGGTGGTCCTTCCACCATGCTTCCTTGCTAGTGATGCAACTATTGATGTGTCCGTCAAACTCCAAGTGCATCCACCACCAAGACACCAATTCTCTCACATTTTGTGAGAGCCCACGCCTACATCAAACATAAGAGGTGGGGACTTTGGTAACCATATCTTTTTGAGTTCACATGGGTTAGCATCATAAGGAATCTAAATATTTTATTTGTAAAATTTATAGAATTTACTCTATTAAAATAAAATCTTGCAAGATGGCCTTTGTGGTCACAATGTGTACATTTGTACACTCTATCATATATATATGTGTGTGGGTGTGATCATGTTGTGCATGTGTATGGCATGGGGTATGTGCATACATATGCGAAACTTATTTTTTGTGAAATATAGATTCCAATTTATTATGTTTAAGTGCACATTGGCTCAAAGTGGAGCCTAAATAATCAATGTTCTTCTTCAATAAACAAATATCTTTTTCAATCTTGGAAGAAGCATGATGAGAACCATGAGAAGCAAATTCATTTTCTTTTTAAAAATTTTCTTTTTCTTTCAAAATTATTTTCTTTTTCAAGGAGGTATTTTCCTTCAAAACAATCTCATTTTCTTTTCCATCAAAATAATTTTATTTTTTAAAGAATTGTTTCCTTCACAAATATCATTTAATTTTGTAGATAAGAAAACATTCTTCTTTTTAAAAATTTATTTTTCATCAATAAAGTTTTATTTTCTTTTAAAACTAAGTCTTTTTCTTTTAACAAATCATATTTTTGAAGAAGTTTTTGACAAAACGATACAAGCTCATCATAAGACATGTCAATATCTTTTTCTATCTTGGATTCAGAATTTATCTCAAGGGGGTCAATCCCTTGGACCATGTAGCATATATTGAAAACATCACTTTCATCATCCGAGTCACTTTCTTTTTCATTTAGTGTTTGTTCTCCAAGAGAGTAAAGAGTGTTCTAAACTACAAAAGTCGATTCAATATTAGACACCCTAAATAAATAATCATAATTTGGGGTACTCTTTATAGCATAGATAACTTTTGTGTTAACCTCAAGATGTTTGCCATTAATAAAATATGAATCCTTAATAGTGGCAAAATAGACATGAATTCCTAAGGCCTTAAGATACATAGACATCTTAACTTTTCAAATTTGCAGGCTAAGAATGTCAAACATGGGAGGTGTTATGAAACCCATGTATGTGTATACAAATATTGTGATTATCTAAAAATAGGATCGTTAACTCAAGGTTGTTAGACCCAAATCAAGAGCACCAAGCTCTGATACCAATTGTAAGTCACCTGAAGGGGGTGAATATGTGATAAGCTAATCTAATGCACAATGATGCAGAATTAAAATTAAATATATAACCTAAAAATATTATGCAAACACATAACATACAAGTAAAGAGTGTAGCTGAATTCCCAGTGAAGGACTCTGGACTATCTCCTCAAGATTCCTCTACATTAAGAGTTAAGGTGCCATAATGGATCTCTTGGTTGAATACAAGTGTGAACAAACAATCCCAAGTATATATTCAATTAAGCACAAATATATCAAGCATATAAAGGGATGAACAATATAAGCATGCAAGATATAAACACAAGTGAGAGAAAGATAAGGAATCGTAAATACGGGAGAATTATTTTGAGGTTCGAGCACACTTGCTCTACGTCCCGACCTTCAATACTATGAAAGATTTTCACTAAAATTGATCCCGCATGATCACTCGGTGCCGCAACACCTACAATGAGCTCCCTCAAGAGTTCTTGGACCCGCAAATCCCTCACTTGTTCCTACAAGAACAACACACCAAGCACGCTAGCTTGCCGATGCCGCGCTTCTACAACTTCCCAATAGAAGGAGTGGAATACTTGTGATCACTTCTCTTGATCAAAAAAATACTCTCACAAATAAGGATCCCTAGAGGATTGATATAGCAGTGAATGGCTCAAGCTTGTATGAGAAAACAAGGATAGATTTGGAGATAGAAAACTCAAGAAAGCTTTTGATAAAATCAAGAGATTCAGTCTTAAAAAACTCCTTTTGATTTGAAAATGAAAGCTCTAAAATCTTGTTAAAAAACTTCTGTGGAAGATAAGAAAGTAGTTCTAGAAAACACTCCTAAAAATCTTGAAGAAAACTTCCCAAAACACCCTAATTTATAGGCTGCAGAAAACTAGCTGGTGGAGGCCAGATGGCCTGTTGGTCGACCGGCCGGTCGACCGGCAACGGTCTTTTTTCAGACCATTGGTTGCCGGTCAATTGCCGGTCGATCGCACCCAAGTCTTGACCTGTCGGTTGACCGGTCAGGCGATCGAGGCAAGAACCGATAGCAGTGCTCTGGCCAGTCGACCGCTCTGTCGATCGCAGCCCTCAAGCCAGGGCTCTATGCACTTTCTATGCACATCGGTCGACCGACCTCTGGTTCGATCTACCGGTCGGTTGACCGCTAGAAGCCTAGGTAAGGGTTTCAGGATTAAAACTTGATCTTTTAAAACTCTAAAATTTTATTTAAATCCCATAAAAATACACAAAAAATTAGTTCATTAAAATACTTTGAAATACAAATATGTGTGATAAAAATTTACACATGTTACAAACAAATTGAACTATTTTTGCGATATAGAAATTTAGCCTTAAAACAAAAACTGTATTTTTCAAAATCAACTTTGAAATGAAAAATCTATTTTTTTAAAACTTGTTCAAATACAAAAATGAGATATTAAAACACTTTTGAAGTATAGTGTGTATGGATATGATCCAATATACATATAAAATGAAATATCTTTATTTTTGACAATAAGCTCTAAATAAAGTTTTGACTTTCATAAAACTTAAACACATAATATAGAAACATCAAATAAGTTTTCTAAATGATATGAGCATCAACGTGTATGGATGAAATCAAATACACATATAAACTATGTAAACTTGTTTTGATGAAATCTAATCATGAAATATAAAGATGTGTACTTTGAAGCTTAAAACCAAAATGGTATTTTCAAAAATCAAAACTATTTAACATGGAATATTTTGAAATATTTTGTATGTGTGTATATAAGCTTGAGCAATCCACAACTAATCTATCATTTACATTTTATCAAAGAATAAAATCTTAAACACTTACAAACATGACTTAAGTCTTGAAAATATTCTCTTGAAAATCTTATCTTCATCTTGACTTAGTCCAAACTTGATCCAAATGAGCTAGACTCCTCTTGAGTACTTAATGCGATCTTAAGGTGTGAGCTCTTGAATCAATATGTGCTAGCTTCAAAACTTGATTTCGAATCTTTTATTGAAGCTAAACACCGACTAAGATCTTGATAATAATCTGAAATAAATAGACACAAGATCATTAGTACTATAACTACATGAGTTAATCATCATCAAAACTAGAGTGATGGGCCTTTGGGCCAACACTTTTCTCAATGGTCCAGAGAGAAAGAGAACCCGTTCGAAAATATATTAAAAGGTTACACAGCCTTTCTCTTATGTGCCCCGCTGGCATACCATTGCCCATGTTACTCCAGACCTGGCGGCATAATTTCCTTGACAGAGTGAAAATTCTTATGGGAGCTGTCAAAGCCCATACATGAAAGGAGCTTGTCGAGCAAGCTGAGATAGCTGAGAAATTGGCTAAAAGTTTGAACCTTCAGTACCCAAAGGCAAATGGGGGTTAACACCAAAGGGCGTGATGCAACCCGATCTTCCCAACCAAAGGGGAAAGAAACCATGGCAGTTCAGCTATCTGGAGAAGCTCAACCAAAGCAGAAGGGCAGCACCAATGGCAGTCATGAGTTTAAATTCCCACCAAAGGTATACTCTTTCAAAGACGAGCAGGTGGTGACAATCTTCCACTTGCTTCACAAGGGTAATAAGCTTAAATTATCTAAAGTTTGGCGACCTAATGAAGTGGGACATACAAATAATTCAAACTACTATCTCTTTCATAGAATGGTGCATCATCCTACCAGCAAATGCTTTGTCCTCAAGGATAAGATCCAAGCATTGGTGGATGCGGGAATTCTAACTCTCAAGTCAGAACAAAAGAAAGTCGCTGCAAATATGGTGACTCTCAATTTCAGGATCTTCCTGAAGACGACGGTCCAAGATGGATTGACCCCAGTTCCTAAAGCCAGACTAGATGTTGTCAAACCAAAGGCGGAAAAGCAGAGCCAAGGGCCTTGTTCCAATGACAACAAAATCTGAAGAGATTATGTTGGTCCATCCGGATATCATCAAAGATGAGAATAGGGATCCAGCAAGCCAAGCTTAAAGGCAAGTTGTGTAATACTGTCTCCCTTGCAATGGATGGTGATGTTGTAACTATAGCTTCTCTTAGTGACTCAGAAGAGGAGAAGATTGCCTTAGCGGCACAACCCGTTACCTCGCAATAAGTAGGTACCCGATCTGGAAAGTCATACCTACAATAGTACGACCAGGCATCCGACGAGACACATCAGCCAACAACGTCGGGAACAACTGCACCTATCCAGGCTTCGGCACCACCCCCTCCACTGGACAAAGAAAAGCAAAAGAAGGTCCAATTCAATAGATCATTGAAGAAGAATCCTTTGAAGGGGCTCAAAGCTCCTTTTCACTTTACATATGTGTGCCAATATTCTGGCTCGTATAACTCTATATAAGCTGCTTCGCCTCTCAAAGGAGACAAGAGAGGCGCTTAAGAATGCACTTGCTGACTCAGAAACTTTTTTGACAAAAGTACCAACAATCTCTATTGATGACGATGGGACTCCGTGCCCCCCATGTCAGTTCGTGTAACGACAGGTGCTATCCATCACCATCACTTCTAAGGATATGCTCCTCAAAGATAACAAGTATGACAGACCTCTATACTACACAGGGTACATTTGTTCCACATGTATGGAGAGGATCCAGGTCGATCCGGGGTCCGCTCTCAGCATCATTCAAAAAGGCTTCTCTACTTCCTAGGCATCCCACTCAGTAGGTTATCCACCACCACTACAACTATCTATGGCTTCAGCGTCGAGAGTAGTCACCCCGGATAAGATTCATCTCTGTTGCCAAATTAGAGGCTTAAAATTAGAAGTAAAGTGCTACATCATCGACGAAGACATGTCTTACAATCTCTTACTCGACGACCATGGATCCATGCCAACTGGATCGTCCCCTCCATGTTACATAAATGCCTCAAATACGTGGGAGATGATGCTGTGGTTCGAATGGTATTTCTGAAGTGCAACAGTTCAAAGGAGTGGAGAACTACTTCACTGATCCCCTTCTTTATCAAAAGGATATCGAGCCAATGAAGCAATCATTGCCTGCAGACGTCGACAGTGATAATGAGCAGACTCATAATTAGGAGAAGATGTGGCAGTTACATTAGTATAAAACCAATTGTAGCATATTAAGATGATTTTGATTTTAATAACCCCGCCAAAAATAAGGGCGGATGGGTCCTTAATGAGAATATCGCATTTGATTACTCTTTATGTCTTGAGGATGTATTTGTCAATTTTAGGTCCTTACACATGCCCTTACCAATCTCGAAAATGGCATGCATGCATATACATGACAATGAAAGTTCTGTCTTCGTTGTCCCTCCTTCTAAAAGGACCAATCACCCATTGTATTCGGCAGAGGCCGGGCTCAAGTATCGACATCTAGAGAATCAGACGACGACTTAGAATCCCCATAATTCTTTCATTACGCACGGTCAACACATCACATGATGAAAAGAATAGGGTACATCCTAAATCACGGAGATGTTTAAATTTCAATGAAGGGCAGCACATATCTTTGTAGGTTTTTGTACCTAAAAGAAAACCTCTCAACTATTATGACCGCACACAGAGGGGGTTGGGATATGTTACCCAACCTCCAGTCAAAACCAGAGTCGGACGAGTCACTACCATCGCCATCTTCAGATATCCGACTGGGACTCTGATATAGTGGGGGGTAGTATTCAAGAAGCTCTTTACCAACATGACATCCATTAGTCAAGCGGAGCAAGAAGAAGACATCGAACCCTTTAACACTGATCCATCGGCTCAACAAATTGATTTTTAGTGGGAGAAGCGTTTCAAGCAGCACGAACTTTCGATCAAAGATAAGGTGATCCAAGTCGATGTGGGTGATCAAGCATACTCAAAACTCATTTCTATAAATGAAGGCTTATCACCAATAGAGAAGTAATACCTTATATCATTCATATGAGAGTATATCGACGTCTTTGCTTGGGGCTACAAAGACATGCCTGGCCTCGATCCGCAGATGGCTATGCATCATCCCAATATCAAGCCAGATGCTAAACCAGTTAAGCAACAACAACGAGGTTTCGACCTGATGTCATGGAAGCAATCAAAATCGAAATTCATAAACTCATCAAATGTGGCTTAATTCGAGAGAGCAGCACCCAGACTGGGTTGCTAAATTGTCCCTGTGCTTAAGAAAAATGAAAAGATTAGAGTCAACATTGACTTCTGGGATCTCAACAAGGCCTGTCTTAAGGATGAATTTCTATAGCCTATCACTAATGTCATAATTGACAATACATGTGGCTTCGAAAGGATGTCCTTCATAGATAGATTTTCAGGATACAATCAAATTAAGATGCACCAAGATAATGAGAAGTATACATCATTCAGAATGCCATTTGGGGGTATATTGTTATAAAATAATGCCGTTCGGATTGAAGAATGCAGATGCAACTTATCAATGTTCCATGAACACAATTTTCCATGATCATTTACAAAAAACGATGGAATGCTATGTTGACGACATTGCAGTCAAGAGTCGCAGCAAAAGCAAACATCTCGATGACCTGAGGATAATGTTCAACATCATGTGGGCTCACCGAAGATGAAACTGATCAAACCTTTTCTGGGAGTGTCGTGTGGTAAGTTCCTTGGGTTCATAGTTACATCCAAAGGAATTTAGTTTGACCCTAACAAAGTTGAGGCAATTTAGGGAATGCAACCCCGAAAGACCCTCAAAGAGCTCAGAGATTTACAAGACAGACTAGCCTATTCCGAAGATTCATCAAAAATCTCTCAGGCCATTGCAAACCGTTTACGCGGTTAATGAAAAGGGGTGTCTCCTTTCTATGGGGTGATGTTTGCCAAAAGGCTTTCGAAGATATCAAAGAATATCTCTATTTTCCATTACAATTGATGTGTGGGGAAACTTACAAAATTTGAGGAGAATTACAAGTAAATAAGAGAAAAATTACAAGAACTCTCTTCTCTCAAAGTTTTTAGGAAAGTACACCGATGGAAGTTTGGTCAGCGTGCGACCACTTTATTCCATTGACGATGCGAGTGGTTGAGTCTTCTGCTTAGGGATTTTCTTTTCGCCTGTTTTCAAAAATCCTTTGAGGGAGGAAGATCGTTAGGGTATTAGCACCCTGGTAGAGAGAAGCAAGATTCTTCGAAAAGAGTTAAGAAACTAGAGATTCTTCTCTTCGGAAAACCCTCTTGGTCTTTAGTTTTTTGCGGGGAGAAGTCTAGCCTCATTTTGAGAATCTCCAGTCCACAGCCAGCCCTTAACCTATCTAGCCATGGGCTATTTATAGGCATTATGGGGTGTAATAGTCCCTCCTAAAATTCAGCGATTGATTTGGTCAATCAGATCTAGCTTCGCTCCTGGAGCTAGAATATCTTTGCGGTGAAGCTAATTGTAGCTGGAGAGAAGTTAGAAACCCCTGCGCGGAGTCACTTATCTAGATGGCTAAGGATTTGTTGCAACAATCTCTTGATTCTCTCCACTAATCAGGAGATTTGACTTGATCCTCTCCAACTGGTTTAGGAATGATTGGATCAAGACAAATAACTGCCAAATATGTGATAAAGATCATATTAATCTCGTGCTTAGGTTTTAATGGTCAAAGATGACCATAAGCTCGTGGCGCAGAGCTAGCTCGTGGCGCAGAGCAAAGAAAAGAGCTTCATGTGAAGCTAAGCTCACATCGGAGCTACTGAGCTATCTGCAAAGCTTGCAGCTAAGCTTAGCAAGGAGCTCTTCAGTAGAGCTAGAGGATAACTCTCAACTGAGCTGTAAAGAACCTCCGACGAAGCTAGAATACATAACTTGCAGTGAAGCTGAATGCTCAACTTTCTGGGTTTTCATCAGAGAATAGCAATTAGCTCACTGTCTGCATCACTGGATCACGTCTTGTCCATTAGGGATGGACAGGTCTTCAAACTGTTTACGGCTTGTCTTTTGGAAGTGTCAACAATTTAGACATTGTTTGGACCGATTGAAGTGATGCCTAAGAGTTTATCTTATCGGAGTGTCAACAAAACCCTCTTCAAAGTTTTCGTAAGTCTGCAATGGATTGATGCAAATTCCAAAACACTTTGAATTTGAAGCCTGAGATCCAAATTGCTTAGGTCAAGCAAGCCCATTGGGCACAACCATGTGCTGAACTAGGTAACCAGGGTGGTTTTAACCTAGGATTTCCCTAAGGAATGAACCCTTAGCAGAGCTGGAAGATGAGCTCTCATCGGAGCTGTAATAAAGCTTCAAGCAAAGCTAAGGAAGAGCTCTCAGTGGAGCTATGAGTTAGCTTCATGTGTCAATAGAAGCAAACCTTCAGTGAAGCTAACAAAGATAAGCTCTAAGCGAGCTACTGGGTAAGCTCTAAGTGGATCTGAATTAAACTTTCAACAAAGTTCTATGATGAGCCCACAGAGGAGCTCGAGTAAATTGTTAGCGAAGTTCAATGGTGAGCTCACAACATAGTTAAAACAAGGCTTGATGTGAAGTTGAGTTTCACGTCTGAGCCTAAAATTTTGTCATTCAGAGGTGACAAACTGGATGTAATGACAAAAGAAAGTGAGATTAGATATTCATCAGTTTGGAGGTAATGAAGTGGACATAACCAATTAAGAATTACCAAACTCGGAGTATTTGTTGTTCAAAGGTGATGACTGGACATGACAACAAAGGGAAGTCTACAAAGGACGAAAAATGAAATCCGGACATCGATCAGTTTAGAGGTGATGGACTAGACATAACCAATTTAGAAACACTGAATTCAGAGTTTTACCATTCAAAGGTGATAAACTGAATATGATAGACTGAAAAGAAGGATGAGACTTGGCTATCTATCAGTCTAGAAGTGATGAACTGGAGATAACCGATTGAGAAGCCACCAAGCTCAAAATTTGTCATTCAGAGGTGATAAATTGGACATAACGACGAAATGAGAGTAAACTTGATTTTAAGGACCCATCTATTTAGAGGTGATAAACTGGACGTGATAGATTAAAACACACTAAATTCTGAATCCGTCGCTAGAGATAGTTATATTAACTTAGCTGCTATCCCATTGAGGACTGCAAGGATGAACTGGATTTGGGCACCAGTCGGTTCAGAGATGATTGACTGGACATAACTGACAAAGAGACCCAGGCACGCAATTCGCTGCTCAGAGGTAGTCGTATTAACTTGACAGTAAAAATTCCCAGCCCTAATGGGGAAAGGAGAATAAGGTTATAAACTCGTCTGTTCAGAGGTGACGAACTAGACATAACAATTTAAGTACCATAGAAAGGGAAGAGATCTGAGCATCCGTCAGTTCAGAGGTGATAAATTAGACATAATTGACTAAGAAACATCAGACTCAGAGCCCTACCATTCAGAGGTGGCAAACTAGACATAACAGCAAAAGGGTAGTCCCTACTGGACTGGAAGATAAGACTTGGCTATCTGTCAGTTCAGAGGTAACATGGATAAAACTGATTGAGAAGCCACCAAGCTTAGGGTCTTGCCGTTCAGAAATGATTGACTGGACGTGACGGCAAGGAAGTTATTCCATGGGGAATGTGATTTGATACTCCCCAGGGAATTTCGCATTTCCTTAGAGGAGTTTTCGAAGAAATTATCAGAGGTACAATATTAACTTGACAATCAAAAAGTCCACTGAGGACTGAAAAAGACTCCGAGGGAATCAATTAAAAACTCATTGGGGATTTAAAAGGGTCCCATGCTTTAAAGAATTATTAGAGGTATAATGTTAACATGACAATCCAGGAGTCCACTGGGGACTGAAAAGACTCTGAGAGGAATCTATAAAAACTCGCAAGGAATTTAAAGGATCTCACGCTTTAATGACTTGTCAGAGGTATAATGTTAACGTGACAATCAAGCTGGGGAAGATAGGATACAAATTTCCTGTTGGGAATTTCAAAAAGGGATTTTGTCCGAAGTGATCGTGATAAATTCTCTGCTTGGGGATTCACCAGAGTGACCAGTCAGCGGTTTGATGTTAACGTGACAAGGGTTAATATGCTTAATGTAACAACAATTTGAGTGAGTCTGCCATTCTATAAAGGAGAATGACAAGTGGAGTTCCAATTTGCTGGGGATATTAGTTGGATCTGCCAGGAATATTCAAAGTTTTACTGTCAGAGGTTTAATATTAACGTATCATGTTTGATCTGTAGTTCATTTTGCTGAGAAAATAATTATAGTTTGATATGGTCTACCATTCCATGGACAGCAATTGGCAAGAGACTTTGGTGGAATAGATTGTTCTCTGTAAAATGTAAGAATATTGCTAGAGAATTTCGCCGAAAAATAGGAGACAGTGCTCCTAAAATGTTTTGGAATCAAAGTATTCCTGCTAGGAAATAGGATAATAATACTCCTAAAATGAAGGAAAAAGTCAGAGGTGAAAACTTTAACATGACTTATTCGCTTTGTGGATCTACCGTTCCATGGAAAGGAATTGGTAAAGGATACTGGAGGAATCAAATGGGATCAGGTCCCTTAAAATTTTTAGCAAACACTCAGCTATCAATAGATTTGGTGTGCCTTTACCAACTACCGTTTGAGTTGGGCTAGCCATGCTATTCCCCTCAGCATGATGAGTTATTGAGAACTTTATACTGAGCTTAAAAGCCAATATTCTCCTCTAGTTTTATTCACCAAAGGCTTTAGATCGTATCATTTGAAGTAGACCTTTTGGTGTTCCACATGTGACCTCTATAATCTCACTGGAGATTACAAAATTAAAATTAAACTTCGCGTGGAATTGGTCGAGTAAGTAAGAATTCCTGGTGAAGTGTCACTTCGATCAGGATTCTTGTTCTCAGCCAGTTGTTAAGTTGTTACCTGGAATATAAGCTCAATAGGGGATTTATCGATTAAGTCAAAAATCTTTTTAAAGCTTCATTTTATGTTCATCATGGCTAAGACTCATGCTTGCAACTGATCACCGAATCCATATATGAATGTGAAGATAGTGGAAGGGTTTCGCGGAGATGTGTCACAAACTTTCTTCAATGAACTCGGCTCGATTAAGGTCATCGCGAGACCGAATCGTGATTTGCCGAATGACAGAGGCAGAGAAAGATACGAAACTATTACATATTGAATAGTCGCCATCTTCTTGAATCAAAAAGGAATGATCAGAAAGAAATCACCGTTTAAGCATGCTCGACTTGAAAATTTTACCTTTGTCTTCTGTTTGATGTTAACTCCTGTATCATAACAGTTTGATGTCAACCAGAATCCTAGGAGTGGAGATGAAATTGATTTCGCTCGTGAACAATGATTTCTTGTAGAAGAAACAGTCAGACAAGTCTGTATTAGTGGCCAGAGGTTTAATATTAACGTGTCATGTATAGTACTTTCTTGATCAGAGATATAGTAATCAAGTGATCAAAGATAGTACTTCTTCAAGAACTTACCATTAATCGACATAATGAGCGTGTCGTCATTTGGATTCGCTATGCAATATGCTCCGTTCGAGTATATTGTCTCTACCATGAAGAGTCCCTCCCATTTAGGTTGGAATTTGCCTTGGTCATGTGTGTCATGACCTTAGGTCGCCTAACTACTAAGACCAAGTCTCTTATTTGAAAGATTCTCTCCTTGATCTTTTTGTTGAAGGCCTTCGAGATTCAAGCTTGGTACAACTCAATACGGTGTTGAGCTTTAGCCGTTTCTTTTCCTGCACTTCCAGCTCTTGGAGATGAAAACAATCATTATCTGCATCTATCATTTGGGTTGTCATGACAACGCAAAGTGATGGTATTTGTATCTCTAAATGTATGACTACTTCACACCTGTAAACTAGAGAAAAGACGTATTGCCTGTAGAAGTTTAGACCACATTTAGTAGACATTCACTGAGCTTCTCATTCCAATCTCATTTGCTTGAAGAGATGAACATTTTAAGGAGCTTGATGATCATCTTATTGAATGCCTCTACTAGCCTATTGGCGGTAGGGTTGTAAATAGTTGAAGCCACATTCTGAATTCAATACTTGTCACAGAACCGATAGAACGATTGGCTTGCAAATTGGGGACCATTATCATGGATAATCCACCTAGGAATACCAAATCGATAGATGACATGGTGTTTGATGAGGTTGACCACATTAGGGGTTTTAAATTTTGCGAGCGGTGCAGCTTCCGCCCACTTTGAGAAGTAATCGGTTATTACAAGTGTAACACCCCTAATTATTAAACCCTAATTTAATAAAATAAATCTCGAATTATTATGTTAATTGAGTGTGTAATGAATTTCAATTTAATTTTGAGAATGTCAAGTGGTATGTATGAATATACCTACACCATAGTTGTTATGTAATTAGTACTTCAATGTGAAGATATACTAGTATTATACTTGAAATACATGTATTTACTAAGAAAATACAACCATGACAATTTTTATATATTATTTTCTTTAGTGGAGGGAGTAGGTATGTATGAGAGGAGAGATCAAGGGCCTAAATCTTCTTGAGGGATTGGACACATGGATGAAAGGGGTGGCAAACTTGTAAAATTGTGGAGTAGGGATCTTAAAAGAGTCAAGAGAATTTTCATCTCTTCATCCTCATCCTAGAGAGGATTTCTCCATGGAGAAAGAAACCCTAGAAACCCAAATGAAACCCCATCTCTATTTCATACTCCCTATTTCTCTCCCTAACTTTTCCTCTCTTCCCCTTTCTCCCCCTCTCCCTTGGATCTGGCAGGCGTGCGCGCACAGGCCCAGCGACGGCGACCGGCCAGGCGGCCGCCGGCGGCCGCGACAGGCGGCGGCTGGATGGTGGCCGATCGGGTCGGATGTTGGTGAGTGGGTTTCCCTTTTTTTTTCTCATACCTCAAATTTCATCTATTTTTAATCCCTAGATCTTGATCTCTTGATTTGAGTGGAAGTTTTTCCTTAAGCTATTCATGCAAATATTCCTTAAAATTTTCATGACAAAGTATGTAATGGTCAAACTTTAATCTTGAGATTTATGAGTAAACCTAATTGCATATAATTGAGGGGTAAAGAGGTTGCATGATAGGGTATTTCATGTAGTGATGGAGTCCATAAATTTTCAGATTTAGTTTAGATCACAAATCTTAAAATCTCAATCTCACATTTCACTTTGATGGTGATGAAGCTTTCATTGAGAGATATGTGAGACTAATTTTTGGGCAATATTGTTCTTCCTTAAATTGGATGAAATTCTTTAAAGAATCATTGGACTAATGCATGATGAACTTTCTAGGTGTTGCTAATTCTTGTCTTATAGTAGAATTTTTTCTTATAGTTATGTAACTCTCTTGTAATAATATACAAATTAGCCTCTTGGCGACAACTAATAACCCTATGAGAAAGCATAGTGTTCAAAGAAGGGTTATGATTTTGAGTTGGCTTGATTTTTATCAAGAGGCATACTCTCTTGTATTATGTATACGATTATATCGTGTGAGATCGGAGGTTGGTGTTGGTTATCTTTAAGTAAGCGAGGTTAAGCCGAAATTTTGAGTGGCATCATATTAAAAGTCCAAGTAACGATCAATGTATTATTAGAAGACAAGATTAATCCTAAGCGTGAAATTAGTATCATAAATTCGGGGATCGTTACAATTGGGGGAGATCAAGTTATAGATCTCTCCTAACCATTGGTGTAGATTGAGATTCTTGAAGCTTCTTATACTTGTGATGGTTGAGCTTCTTGCCATTCTTACATAATAACTATGAAATCAAATCAAAATTTGATCTTGGTGATGTTAGTGAGATAAAAAGAAAATTTTTATGATATGATTTAAACTATGAAGTTAGAGGTGACTTAAAGAGGGTTAGTGATAAATCAAGTAGTGATCGAACTATGAATGTTCTTATAAAAATTGCTTGTGATAAAAGGTCTAAATACTTAAATTCATGACTTACTTATGATCTAATTTAGATGAAGAAATAAAAGGAAAAGTTGAGAATTTGTTTAGCTCAAAGCACTTTTGAAATAGTAAGACAAAGCTGTTAAAGTCTGTCCGGATCTGAAACCTGAAACTTGGAGTTTCTTTTATAAGTATATTTAAAAGGAAATAGGTCATGTGATATACCGTTGGAAAGCCGATCGAGTCTACTTTCCAACGGCTCTTACGATGTCCTAATCAAAGGTCTGTGCTGGGAATTATCACATAAATATGACAACTAGTCGAAAGTACCAAGTTGCAGAATTTTGGATGTCTAAAAGATTTTCTGTTTATTAGGACTGTTCGTGCGAATTAAGCTGGTCATGTAATATATCGTTAGAAAGATCAGTAAGTCTAAATTTTAATGGAAGTCTCTGTGTCTCATTCTAATATCAAAAAATAGGAGTTACGATAAAATCATCTTCGATTGTTAGGGAGGTCTGATTCGATGAAATATATTTAGGTGGGATCTATGTGAAAGTTATTGAATTTATATGTAGGTATGTTGTGCTGAGTATAGAACTAAACACTTTTCTTTCAGTAGCGCCTGTTATGAACACGGGTATATCATACCATTTATTAAAGTGTTGACCCCCTTATAATTATGTCTCATAAACGGTGTTGCAAGTACGCTCGGTTTGTGGACAATTCTCCTCAGACTCAAATTTGCTTTAACTTTACTAGAAATAGGGAATTATTGTGTTAGGGACTCCAAAAGATATATTTCACCCTAACACATAATCCCTTCTGTGGCCTAGTAAACTGGACTATGAATAGAGTATTTATTGGCATATAGTCAGTGGAATTTCTGAAACGCCGAAAGTTATTGGTGAAGACGATAGTCCGATCAATTTTAATTAACTGATAAATGGACAAGTTAACGGCCAGCACTAAATTATATTGACAGTAGACTAATAGATGAGTAATCATGAATACTAATTGAAAGGAAAGATTTTCTTATTGTAATATCAAAGATTGGGAAATCAGAGTGATAGGATTGGCAGTATCAAGATCTGTACTGGCTGGAATCCAAATAGTCTCAACTCAATCCATGAACAAAGGAGAATAGTTGTTATAGATATATATAACCTTGATTGCGACCACATTATTTACTTCATGTCAAATAAATTTAAGTAATAACGGATTGTTGGGCCTTATTAACTTGTACGTTAAATCAAGAAAGTTGTATTCCAATTAACTAGCATGTGTGAGGCATTCGCTTCTCCAAATAGTCTCAACTTACCCATCCGTCTAGCCAGGATCTTCGGGCAAGTAATACCTTTGCATATAGATAGTGTATGCCCCATAAGGTAACCAAACTTAAGAAATACTTGAAATGATTACTTTCAATCATATGTATTATATCTTCTCAATTCTTATTAAGTCTCCTTTCTTTTGAGTATAATGTCTTGAAATACGCCATGGGTTAAACAGTAATTGTGGCATTTCAAATTATTCTAGTTAAAGGGGATAAACCGATTATCTGAGATGATGACCAAATTAAGTGGGCGTAATAATGGGTGTTTAGAAATCCTGTAAAAAAAGATTTGAAAATGAAAAATATGGGTATTCGACATAATACATATGTCCTACCGGGTCGTTATGTATATGTAAAACCATGTGAACATGGTCGTTCTTCTATTCAAATCTATTTAGTGCATCACATAGAAAGTACGCATATTATATATCTACACACATATACAAGGTTACCAGGAAAAAGGGATAGCTTCACCATCTTATGGTCGAAAGAGGGTTTATTGCGGTAAATTAGTACTTACACTAAATGTGGGTAGTCTTGCGAGTATTAGACACTGAACCAATAATTAATTCATGTTCACCATGAAAGGGATAGTAAGGCAGGCTTAGAACTGAACACAATCTTGTGTAATAAGTGTTGCATTTAATATAGAATTTTAGAATATGGTGTACATGAGCATTGACATGTGCATTACTGAATAGAAATCATTATGATTGATATGAATATGATGGGTGTATATCACTTGATTTATGTACATAATATGCATGGGTGGCATGTTCTGATTAAGCAATTTGTGTGAATATTCCTATAAGAGTACAGGCTAACAGATAAACATTAATTGAGAGTATGATTGTTTTATATAGGAAATGATGTGCATGATGTATGAATCTTATGAAATGGGATGCGCTGATATTGTGCTATTATATATATACACATTGTGTTGCGGAGGAAGGGACCCGTATTGCATGGGCGGAGTGCGAAGACGGTGCTATATATCATATTGGGAGGAAGGGACCCGTATGGCACAGGCGGAGTGCGAAGACGGTGCTATATATCATATTGGGAGGAAGGGACCCGTATTGCATGGGCGGAGTACGATGACGGTGCTATGATACACATATAATTGCATCCTTACAAATGATTGAGAATGAATGGCTTTGTGTGATACCTATTTGTGTGTGTGTGATACTAGGGGTATGTTGGAGGTGTTATCATATATAATAGTGAAAACATCAGAATACAGATTTAGCTGATTGAAATGAAATACTGTAAACTGTATGAAAGTGTACAAGTTAAATCCATGCATTTCTTGAAGTATGATATGATTAAATGTTATATAAGTATGGCTTGTGATGTAAGTGTTATCTGAATGCATAAACTAGGTTTATGGCATAACTATCGTGGTTGGTGTATTATAGTGTGGAATACAAGGCACGTGAGTAATACACACTATGTACACATAAGGCGAGAAAGTTTGTTTATGTAACTCATACACCTTATCACACGGGAAGATGAAAATTCAAAAAAAAAATTAGGGACTACGATCATAAGAGTCTGATCGTCCTCGGAAAATTTAGAGACTGTGGTCTTGACTATTAAACTATGGGATGCCTCTGATTCTTTGTCTTCTTACTGTTTCAGATTTCTCTTATTGCGTGAATATTCATACTCTCATTGTGATATTATCATTTCTTTATTTATCCCTACCTTACTCACGAGCTGTCGAGCTCACCCTCCCACAGACTGGTATATTGCAGGTTGCTTGGAGGCAGAGGTCAGGGTTATTACTGCGCAGGGTTCGTTCTGAATCAATCCAATCTTTGTACTCTGGAACATTTGTGCTTGTTGATGATACTTGTGGATACATGGGATAGATGATTAATCTATATATACGTATATATATACGTATATATATACGTATATATATATACGTATATATATATACGTATATATATACACGTATATATATATATATATATATATATATATATATATATATATATATATATATATATATATATATATATATATATATACATACATACATATATATATACATACATACATATATATATATATATATATATATATATATATATATATATATATTATATATATATATATATATATTGAACCGTTGTAGTAGTTTCATTTTAAGTTGATATGTGAGATATCTTTATTAGGTTGTGATAACAAGAAGTGTATTATCAATATGATGATCATGAGAGTCAAAATTATCATTTCTGAAATTCTGTGGATGCCGAGAGAGAAACTCTAAAGCTTATGTTGTTATGTTTCTCCATAAGTAGGCGATGTCAAGCCGAAATATCTTCATGATTGTCTGGATGATTTTGAATTCAGTTATATAATTGGATTGAGAATAAGTTGAAAAACACCTAGAGGGGGGGTGAATAGGTGTAAGTGCTAATCTAAGAAACTAAATGCAAACTAAGTGCGCTAAATGCGAAAGCTAATGCAATTCTTGCAACACACTTAATACAATCCAACAAGTGTAGCCGAATTCCCCTTGCGAGGCTCTGGACTAACTCCTCTTGATTCCCCTAGATATGGGTTGAGGCGCTATGTGAAGCTCTTGTTGGATGAGTATAGGTGATGCATAAACACACAAGCAATTCATGCAATGTGCACACACACAATCAAGCAAGCAATCAAGGATATAGCAATATGAATTAATGCAAGGCAATATGAAATATGCTCAACACAAGCAAATATGATATGATATGAAGTATGATGCTTTGCACAAAGTAAATGAGAGAGAGTTAGAGAGACAATGGGAGCAATCGCAAACACCGAGATTTGTTTCGAGGTTCGAGCACCTTGCTCTACATCCCCGCCTACACCACCGTGTAGGATTTCCACTATCTCAACTCCCACCGAGGGAACCTCTACCGAAGAGGATTTCTTACAACTCTAGGAGTACCAAACTCCTCTCTCAAATAACAACCTCCTCACAACCGAGGGGTTAGGCCCGTAGCCAATACAACAACCAACACCTCTACCGAAGAGGTCTACAACCAAACTCAATCACCTCTACCTAAGAGGGATCCAAACCAACAACCCAATACAACACTCTCCACCTCTACCCAAGAGGGAGCAACTCAAGAAATCAAGGGTTTACAACAAGTGGTATATCTCAACCACAAACTCTTTCCTTTTTCTTTTCCCACAAAAAACAAGATCCTAATAGTTTAGGATAGAAGATAGCTCAAGTGTGGAATCAAAGTGTTTTTGGAAACAAGCAACAAAGAAAAACTATTTGGGAAATCTCTTGTATAAGATAGAAAATGAAATACCAAATCAAAATCCCAAAACCTAGTTTTCTTTGATTTTCCAAAAACCCAAAACAAATAAAGATGAGAAGTTTAAAGCCCAAAAACTCTTTTAAACACTTCAGAAAACTGAAAATTTTTCTCTTAGAAAACTTGGCTAAAATCCCCAAAGAGATGGGGTTTATATAGCCCCTATACAAAACTAGCCGTTAGGCTGAGCTGGCAGTCTGACAGACTGCCGGTCGACCGGTCCGGTCGACCGCCAACGGTCAGAATTATGACCGTTGGGCAACTGCGGTCGACCGGCCCGGTCGACCGAGAAAACCCGAGAGCAGAGCTCTCAACTCGGTCGACCGTCCCGGTCGACCGTGTCTGTGCCTAACAGACGTGCACGTCTGTGCACGTCGGTCGACCGCAACGGTCGACCGGCCCTTGGTGCGGTCGACCGTCACGGTCGACCGACCAGCCTGTCAGCACAAAAACAAGGTCAGAAAATTTTGAGAAAAATATTTTATAAAAACCTTTTATCATTTCTGAAAATTTCATAAAACTTGTTTTATCATTTTATGTTAAAACATAAACATGTGATAAAAATTTCAAGACAATATATCAACATATCAATTCATTTTGAGTCTTGCAAATTTATCAAAAATAAAACCTTGTATTTTGTCAAACTTGATTTTTTCAAAACATGAATAGGATAGTCAAAATAAGTTTGTCTAGCAAGTTTAAAGCATGTATGTATATCTAGACCATATCTAATATACATAGGTATAAAGTAAACTTGTTTTGATCTATTATTCATGAAAACCAAAAACCAAATCATGAAACGTGTGTGTTTTGTGTTCACTTGAGCATATCAACTAAACTAAGCTTTACAAATGGATCTAAAACTCTATCTAAACTAGGATACCTAAGTCTTCTTGACGATCTTCATCTTCAAGTAGACTCGGTCCAAACTCCATGATTCTCCAAGTGCAAAGGTATGATCTTTAAGCTTTGGCACCGGAATCATCATGAATAGCTTCTAATCATCTTGTTGAAGCTAATCACCAACTAATATCCTGTTAATGATCTGAAACTTAGAAACACAAGAATATTAGTAAACATAACTACATGAGTGTTGATCATCATCAAAACTAGAGTGGAAGGCCATTGGGCCAACAATCTCCCCTTTTTGATGATGACAAAACTCATGGAGTTATATATGCATGGATTAAAGTTAAGCTTCAAAGAAGCTCCCCCTTAACTCATGCATAGGGTAAACAATAAATATATGCAATGAATATTAAACATGAAACATGCATATGCATAAACAATAAATCTAAAACAAAGCAAGCTCTAGATATGTTAATGCATAAACAATAAAAACTCTAGATACCACATGGAATATCCAAAACAAAGCAAGCTCTAGATACCAATTACAACAATTACAAAACAAAGCATGGAATATCCAAAACAAAGCAAGCTCTAGATACCAATTACTCTAGATACCAATTACAACAATTATAAAGGAAGCTTTGGATACCAATTAAACTTAATAAACAATTAAACTTAATATTCTTGATATTAAAACATAATATATGCATATAAAACATAAGCATGCATATAAAACTCAAATACTTCTCCCCCTTTTTGTCAATCATCAACAAAGGGGTAAACAATCAAAACCATAGATAAAATGAGGGTTAAAAAAAAATCTTTCTTCCCCTTTTAGTCAATCAAAACAAGAAAAGCAATGTTCTCCCCCTTTTTGTCTAAAACAAAAACAAAGTCAATAAGGGGTGACAATCAAGTTGGGTATCAATTGAAAATATGTCAATGAAGCATCTTGATACCAATAAACAAAGATCAATAAATGTTATATGCAATATACATTCATGAAGAGGAAGACGCTAAGTTAGCTTCCCTACACATATGCATTATATGAAGAAAGGATGACAAGCCCCAATTCACATAACACACATTATGTAATGAATAAGAGGAGATGTGAAGCTCCCCTACACACGTATATCATATAAAGAAGAGTTGTCAAGCTCCTCAATTTATAATATACTCAACATGAATCTATATGTAAGAGAGATGTTAAGCGCTCCTTGCATATAGGAAATACAAATCACAACTTTGAATATTTTCTTAAACAACATTTTGAGATACCAATTGTAATTAAACATAACAAATTACCAATTGTAAAACAACATAACAAATTTTGAATGTCTAAACACAAATTTTGATACCAATTGTAAGAATATATTTCATTTTGAAAATATATAAACAAATTTGATGTTGATATCATATGTTCAAAATAACAACTTTTAATCATAAAGAGTGGGAGTACAGATACCAATAGAAATACAAAATCAAATTTTCTCCCCTTATGAAATACAAACTAAAGACATGCATAGTCTTGATAACAATTTAAAAGTAATCAATTTAAACAAAATTGAAACTCAAGCACTGGCATAAACACAAACATATATATGTATGAAAAATAGATACCAATAGAAATTGATATACTTGGAATTTAAAGCATACATACATACAAAACATATATGAG
Organism: Agave tequilana; assembly: GCA_038442645.1. Taxonomy (NCBI): domain Eukaryota; kingdom Viridiplantae; phylum Streptophyta; class Magnoliopsida; order Asparagales; family Asparagaceae; genus Agave; species Agave tequilana. The sequence goes on along the minus strand of JAVJIF010021958.1, from coordinate 5,869 downwards.
TATACAAGAAGATCAAAATGATACCAATTGAAAGAGTTCAATGATACCAATTGACATAGCAATAAGTTTAAGTGTATACATCATATTATCTACCACCCAATCATAATTCAAGTTTTAAAGATTTTCAATTTAGGGCATACATGAACATGATCTCCCATCCTACCGCCCTTGGATGGTAGGGGTTTTCAAAAATAGATTTGAAAATGTAGTTTTGTTTGAAAATCTCTACCAAATGAAGAATACCACAACTAGTTAAATGGAAAAAATTGTTAACTAGTGCGAAATCCTTCAAGCAAGGAATAAAACAAAATTGTTTTTCATAAACATGAAATTCACATCATATCAAACACTCAAGTTCAATTAGGCATAAATAGGACTCATGAAAACAAAACATAAGCAAGCAATAGATGTGAGTGTACAAATAAAATATGAAGATCATAAATATGAAAATTAGGCAATAAACTCAATTATTCTTTAAAACACGAAATCATCAAAACTATCTTATCTTCAAGGCATATGTATGTCTAATACAAACTAAAGTATACATACATATCCAAAACATAACGAGTCCACAAAATATATGCATGAAGGCACGTGGCTCAAAAAGGATACTCATGTATAGTCAATAGTTTGGATAAGATAGACATATACATGAAGTAAATATTGAACACATGAAAAACATGAAAATCATGATAAGCTAAATTTTCATCAAGGGAATTTCATTTCAAGGTATATGTATGAATTGTCAACACAAGAAGTATACATACATATCCCTAAACACAATTGAGTCCATAATATAGATTTGCATGAAAGGCAAATGACTCAAGGGGTATACATGTATATCTTAAAGTTGGCAATACAAACATATACATGAAGTGAAAACTCATAATCATAAATCAAATTCAAAAATGAGAATACAAGTTTAATATGTATGAATCATCAAAACTAGACTATACTAGCACATCTAATGGGTTCAAATAAGCATTCAATTCCAACTATATATAGATTTATTTGTAGCCCACTCTATGTACAAGTATATAACTAGTCTTAATGAAAACTAACACTTAAACATATATTCAAAACATGACGCATCAAAAACACATATAAAAATCATCATGATAACAGTCATCATGGAAAACTAAAACATGATTATTATGTGAATTCACATGTATTAGATTCATGATGTACATTATAGCTTAAACATAAGTGAGAACACTAATTATGGATTCATATAAGCATGTGTGTCTCAAATACTATACATGTATGTCAAGGATCTAATAAACATGGAATGAACATACTAATCCATAGACATCAAAACATGCTACAAACAAAGAATATTAAAAGCATGTAATAAATAATACGGAGTAGGAATGTTACCAAAACCTAGAGGGCAACTCTCCTTGTCTCCAAAACTTGGTGGTCCTCTCCACCATCTCTTCCCTTGAAAGTGATGCATCCAATAGATTTCCTTTAAGTCCGGAACGCATCCACTCCAAGGTGTCATCACTCTCACGTCATGTGAGAGCCCACACCTACATCAAAAACAATAGGAGGGGTGGTCTTTGGTACCCACATCTTGTTGGGTCCATGGGGGTTAGTCTCTTCTCTAACCCAAACAAAATCTTTGCTAAATTATCAATATTTAATCTATCAAAACAAAATTTAGCAAGGTGGCCCTTACGTCCACAATGTGTACAAGTGTACACATGAGCATACATGTGAGGAGTGTGTCCGTGTGGAGCATGTGTATGCCGTGATGGGTGTGCATGCATAAAAGATGGAACTTGTTTCTTTCGAATCAAGATTTCAATCGTGAGTGGTTCATGGCACATTGGCTCATAGTGGAGCCCAAACAATCTACTCTCTTCTTTAACATACAAATATCATCAATAATTTTAGAAGAAGAGTTACATGCATTAGGTAGTCTAGATGATGAGGCTACACTAGCATGGCAAACATGAGCATCAATCTTTTTATGCAAAATCTCATTTTTCTTCAAACAAGCATTTAATTCATTTGAAATGGAAATAATTTTATTTTTTAAATCAACATTCTCTTTTATAACAAAATCTACTTTTGAAGACAAATTTTCATTTTTCTTCAAAAGATTTTCACAATCATTTTAGATTTTAAAACTTTATTTTCCTTAAGTGCAAATTCTAATTGAGATCTCAATGAATCCCTTTCAACATAGACCTCAACCTTCTCTTGCAAAACAATATCAAGTCTAGATTGTAAACACTTATTTTCTTTTTCAATTCCTAGATTTTTCTTTTTCAAAATCTTATATTTTCTATAAGTTTTTCACAAACAATTGAAAGTTCTTCATTTATAGCATGGACATCAATATGATCATTTGAAGAACTAGAACAATCATCCCTATCATAGTGGGGTTCCGAATGTACCTCAAGGGAGTCATTCCTTGGACCATGTAGCATGTTGTGGTTCGGATTCTCCACTAGATTCCTCTTCTAGAATTTGAACTTGAAGCTCCGAGGTGGTGGTGGTTGTCAATTTGTTCCACACTGCAAAGGCGGAATCAAAGTTAGAAACACATAAGAGATAATCTTTAGAAGAGTGCTTCTAATGGCCTCTAGGGCTTGTGCATTGGCCCCTATATGATTACCATCACCAAGATAACATCTCTTGGTGGCGGCAAGGAAAACATGCAAACCTAGGGTCTTTAGGTACATGGACATCCTATACTTCCAAACATCAATGTGGAAGGTCAAAGCTAGGTGGGGTCATAAAGTCCATGGCAAACTATATGTGTGCAAGCAAACAAATGCAAATGTAGATTAGCAAGCAAATGGATCTCACTCCTAGGATGTTAAGCCTAAGTATCAGGAGCACTAGCTCTGATACCAATTGAAAAACACCTAGAGGGGGGGTGAATAGGTGTAAGTGCTAATCTAAGAAACTAAATGCAAACTAAGTGTGCTAAATGCGGAAGCTAATGCAATTCTTGCAACACACTTAATACAATCCAACAAGTGTAGCCGAATTCCCTTGCGAGGCTCTGGACTAACTCCTCTTGATTCCCCTAGATATGGGTTGAGGCGCTATGTGAAGCTCTTGTTGGATGAGTAAGGTGATGCATAAACACACAAGCAATTCAAGCAATGTGCACACACACAATCAAGCCAAGCAATCAAGGATATAGCAATATGAATTAATGCAAGGCAATATGAAATATGCTCAACACAAGCAAATATGATATGATATGAAGTATGATGCTTTGCACAAAGTAAATGAGAGAGAGTTAGAGAGACAATGGGAGCAATCGCAAACACCGAGATTTGTTTCGAGGTTCGAGCACCTTGCTCTACATCCCCGCCTACACCACCGTGTAGGATTTCCACTATCTCAACTCCCACCGAGGGAACCTCTACCGAAGAGGATTTCTTACAACTCTAGGAGTACCAAACTCCTCTCTCAAACAACAACTCCTCACAACCGAGGGGTTAGGCCCGTAGCCAATACAATAACCAACACCTCTACCGAAGAGGTCTACACCAAACTCAATCACCTCTACCTAAGAGGGATCCAAACCAACAACCCAATACAACACTCTCCACCTCTACCCAAGAGGGAGCAACTCAAGAAATCAAGGGTTTACAACAAGTGGTATATCTCAACCACAAACCTCTTTCCTTTTTCTTTTCCATAAAAAACAAGATCCTAATAGTTTAGGATAGAAGATAGCTCAAGTGTGGAATCAAAGTGTTTTTGGAAACAAGCAACAAAGAAAAATACTTGCGAAATCTCTTGTATAAGATAGAAAATGAAATACCAAATCAAAATCCCAAAACCTAGTTTTCTTTGATTTTCCAAAAACCCAAAACAAATAAAGATGAGAAGTTTAAAGCCCAAAAACTCTTTTTAAACTCTTTTAAACACTTCAGAAAACTGAAAATTTTTCTCTTAGAAAACTTGGCTAAAATCCCAAAGAGATGGGGTTTATATAGCCCCTATACAAAACTAGCCGTTAGGCTGAGTGGCAGTCTGACAGACTGCCGGTCGACCGGTCCGGTCGACCGCCAACGGTCAGAATTATGACCGTTGGGCAACTGCGGTCGACCGGCCCGGTCGACCGAGAAAACCCGAGAGCAGAGCTCTCAACTCGGTCGACCGTCCCGGTCGACCGTGTCTGTGCCTAACAGACGTGCACGTCTGTGCACGTCAGTCGACCGCAACGGTCGACCGCCCTTGGTGCGGTCGACCGTCACGGTCGACCGACCAGCCTGTCAGCACAAAAACAAGGTCAGAAAATTTTGAGAAAAATATTTTATAAAAACCTTTATCATTTCTGAAAATTCCATAAAACTTGTTTTATCATTTTATGTTAAAACATAAACATGTGATAAAAATTTCAAGACAATATATCAACATATCAATTCATTTTTGAGTCTTGCAAATTTTATCAAAAACAAAACCTTGTATTTTGTCAAACTTGATTTTTTCAAAACATGAATAGGATAGTCAAAATAAGTTTGTCTAGCAAGTTTAAAGCATGTATGTATATCTAGACCATATCTAATATACATAGGTATAAAGTAAACTTGTTTTGATCTATTATTCATGAAAACCAAAAACCAAATCATGAAACGTGTGTGTTTTGTGTTCACTTGAGCATATCAACTAAACTAAGCTTTACAAATGGATCTAAAACTCTATCTAAACTAGGATACCTAAGTCTTCTTGACGATCTTCATCTTCAAGTAGACTCGGTCCAAACTCCGTGATTCTCCAAGTGCAAAGGTATGATCTTTAAGCTTGGCACCGGAATCATCATGAATAGCTTCTAATCATCTTGTTGAAGCTAATCACCAACTAATATCCTGTTAATGATCTGAAACTTAGAAACACAAGAATATTAGTAAACATAACTACATGAGTGTTGATCATCATCAAAACTAGAGTGGAAGGCCATTGGGCCAACATAAGTAGGCTGATGTTAGCCGAAATTATCATAATTGTATTGGATATCATATCCGACCAGTAATTATAAAGGAGGTGCTACTGAAATTTTTAAAGAATTGGAAATGATTTTAATAATCGGTCGGTGTAAGTGGATGTTATGTAAATTGAGGATTATTATACTGGGACCGTTACAGTTAGTATCAGAGCGCAGGATATAGAGTGAGGATAGATTTAGAATAATTATATAGAAAGAGGATTGGATTGGTATGATTGATATTCTTGGTTGTGTTATGCATGTATGTGAAAATATTGTTTGATATGGTTGGTTTAGGGGGGGTAGTTCTTATATGTATGATTAATCTCGAATCGCGAGATATTTGATCACTGCCTTATGTTCAAATTATGGTACTCACATGCCATAATACGGATGTGCTCTGCTGGGGATGTGGTTCCTCAGTATGAGCTGCCAGTGATATGGGACACTGGAGCAAGGGAACGATTAAAATATCAGGTGAGCCAAGATTAATTTGGATCGTAAGGACATAGTATAGAATTGATCAAGAAATAATGAATCTTGAGGAGAATGATTGAGGAAATATTGCATCAAAAGAAAGATTTTGTGATATGCAAGAGAAATGCAAAGTTTTATACTTACTCACTTCACGTAGCAAGTTTCGGGGACGAAACTTTTGTAAGGAGGGTAGAATGTAACACCCCGAATTATTAAACCCTGATTTAATAAAATAAATCTCGAATTATTATGTTAATTGAGTGTGTAATGAATTTCAATTTAATTTTGAGAATGTCAAGGGTATGTATGAATATACCTACACCATAGTTGTTATGTAATTAGTACTTCAATGTGAAGATATACTAGTATTATACTTGAAATACATGTATTTACCAAGAAAATACAACCATGGCAATTTTTATATATTATTTTCTT
>JAVJIF010021957.1:0-63100 GCA_038442645.1 Agave tequilana | reverse complement strand
TGTTTTTCCTTGATGATCAAGTGAGAAATTGGTGTCAATAAATTATCACAAATAAGTGAGATGTAAATATATCTAGGATTAATGTAAGGAATAACCATGTATGTACAATGTGTCACATATTCAAATACATGAAACTATTTATGCATGGTATATACTTACCCCCACCAACCATACCCATTGTTTAATCAAAATACATGTTAGTGGAAGGGGTAGGTGAGCATGTAAGGGCTTGATGAAGGGCTAGGATGCCCTTGAGTTGTGCAATAGCCACTTGGAAAGAGATGGGAGTGTGGCAAACTTGTAATTAGGGCTGAAGTGAGATCTCTAGTTTTCAGCCCAAATTTCTCATCTCCCATCTTCTTCAACCTCTCAAACCCCCATCTTAGAAACCCTAGAATCCATCTTCCCCTCTAAATGAATTCTAAGCTTTTCTCTCCACTTCCCATTCTTATTTACCCTCAAGAAAGGAGTCATGGAGGAGCGTTGGGGGACGGAATGTGTAACAACCTTTTTTTTAGTAATTATTATTTATTAAGTATTACTTCCTCATGATTTAACCATCGGTTAAAAAGGGAATTTTATAATTCCTCATTCTTAATGCCAATAATAATAGAGTTGACCAAAGAAATGCCAATAATAATAGAGTTGACCAAAGAATTAATATTTTATTTGTATGAGTTATTTTCATTTATGGCATAAATTGAATATATAGAAAATATATATAGGTATTTTTTATGCCAACATAATTATGATATTTAGAGTATATGGGAGTATATCCTAGATATTGCAATTTTAGGTATATCTTATAGTATTCCAATTAATACATACCTAAACAAATACTATGTATTTGTATTTTGAAATTTTTTATTTTTCTTGAGTTAGTGGAAGAGTTAGGTTTGCATGTATGGGTGAGGTGTAAGGCTAGGATCAATTTGATCCTAGCCTTGGCCAAGTGGCAAGACTAGAGGGGAGTGTGTCTTTGTAATGACTAAGATTATAGGGGCCTTTATGCAAATAATCTCCCCCTTACGTTAAGATCTGAGAGGAGAAGTTTCTCTCCTCTCTGTAAAAAAAAAAGAGAGAACCCTCCCAAAATCAAGCCCTAAGATCCACACAAATCCTTTCTCCTTCACCCAAAATCTCTCTCCCTCTCTCTTACAACCCCAGCCGAAGCCAGGGCGGGTGGCGCAGCGCGCGCCACCAGAGCATGGCCGCGCACAGCACGAGGGGGCGCGCGCAGCCGCCCAGGGGTGGCGCACAGCCACGCCGGGCGGCGCCCGGGCCACGCGAGGGTTGGTTGGCGGTGGGGACTTCGATTAGCTGGAGAAGTGAGGAGAAAAATTCAGGCTTTGGTGGTTTGAAGGAGATAATCAAGCCCTAATTCTGAAATTAGGTTCCAAAACCCCCCAAATTTCTGAAAACCAATTTAGGTTAAAGGTAAGATTTGTTACTCTACTAATTCCTTCCTCATTATGAATTATTTTATAACTAAGATTTGCCCTTGTCTTTCTTTTGCTAGGATTTTGAGTAGGGGAGGATTGATCAAATCATAAGTGGGAATTCATATATCAAGGTGAGTAAATTTACATACTCACTTCACATACCAAATGTATAAGTTTTAATTCAAGTAAATGGATATATGAGACTAAGAGAGATTTCAAGGAAAGTGTACTAGAATAGGGTAAGGTAACATGTATAATAATATTCATAGAATTGGTGATATACTTACTCTCTTTTCATTAGAGGGGTTACATAAATTTTTGTGTTATGTATTATAATAATTAGAGTGAAGTTAAGTAGTATAGGTAAAGTAAATGGTGATGGGTGTTGCTAGAATGTAAGGGTGTTTTTAGTAGTCATGTTACATGTTGTGTTTGTGACATGTTAAGTCACTAATCTTAATACCTAGGCATCTCCGCATGAATCACATTGTACGAATTACTATGGGAATACCTATATAATAGCATGATTAAAAATATGGATGACATGCGAACATGTCAATTTTGTGATCTTGCCAACATGCTAATTGTGTAACTTATGCAATGATGTATTTTTTTTATGCAAATATATTAGTGTGTTGATTGTGGGATCTATATGTAGTATGATAAATCCCTATAATTGTCAATTAAGAGGAGGAAGGGGCCGGGCGGGAGCCGGTGGGAGGGGAGAAGACGGTGAGTAATGGTAGTGCATATTGCTTATTAACATAAGGAGGAAGGGGCCGGGCGGGAGCCGGTAGGAGGAAGAAGGCGGGGGGTCATGGGAATCATGTATAACATTGCGTGAATATGTGTATTATTTCATATACATTGCGGGAATATGTGTATTATTTCATATACTATATGTGTGTGTGTGTGTGTGTGTGTGTGTGTGTGAGTCTTGGTTGCAATTCCAGGAGGAAGGGGCCGAGCGGGAGCCGGTAGGGGGGAGAAGACGGGGTATTAACACCATATGATTAGGGTGACGTGTGAATGTGCCCTAGTAAATAATAAAAGTATTGTGTTATCGGTAAATAATTGTAAAGTGACATTATATAGTCAAGGTTTGGGCAAGGTAAGAATATGTGTCTAGAGACTTTTGAGAGGGATCAAGTAATGATCTCGCTCTAGTACATTATTGGGAGGAACTTTTAATCAGAATGAAAGCCTAACAACTAAGACTCGTAAATATTAAATTGAGTAAGGTGGTATCTATATTCATGTAAGGTTTTCTTGGACTCCACAAGGTATGTTGTGGAAATATATCATGTTATCATTCATAAAGTGTTTATGAAATTTACTCGCTGAGCCGTCGAGCTCATTCCTTTCATTTTCTTCTCTTTCAGGTCTAGATAAAAGGTACGGGCATATTGTAACATGGAGTAGTCATGAGCAGGATGACATGTGTTCCATAAAACCTTATTTTGTTCACTATATACATGTAATTATGCTTTATGTCAGTATTACCTAGTTGAATGTGCTAGGGTGCTACCATCATATGTAAATTTTTGTAATAGTTGTAATTAGAACTTGTGGTACATAGGATATGGTGAAGTTAAGAATTGTGATCATGTTGGTAGGATTATGTGGTTAATGGATGCCTTGATGGTTATGTAAGAAGAATACATGGTATAAGTATATTATTGAGATCTATATTTTGTGATAAGTAAGCCATGTGGCCGAAATTTTTGTGGACATAAGTAGGCCTTGGAGCCGAAATTCATATTTTTGTATGTGGAAAAAGGTAAAATTTTAGAGGAGATGCTGCCGAAATTTTCTAGATTTTGCATTAAAGTAAAGATTTGGGAATAAATACGTGTTATGGATCTAATCTTGCTTATTAGAAGCTGAGACCGTTACAGAATGGGGCGGCCAGCTCGGCCTGGCCGCGGCCAGCGTCGGCCGCGGCGCGCAGGCCGCCGGCGGCGACGCCCAGGCCGCCGGCGGCGACTCCCTAGCAAGGGGGGTTGAGGAGGGGGGGAAAAAGGGGACTTCCCCTATGGAAAATCCATGTTTTGGGGGGGTGAAATTCAGCCCTAGATCTGAATTTTTAAGGTGAGTTTATCCAGGCCTTTGATAAAATTCTGATCTGAATTTTAGAAGAACATTTGTATGTAAATAGTATTAACCTTCAAGGTTATTGGTGAATCTAGTACTAAAAGATATCTTGATGATCTCTTGAATAGGATCATTGTTTGGGTTCATGTGGAAGCTAAAAGATTTGTGAAGAACTCTCCGAATGAAGGTGAGAACTTGTGGGTTAGGTTATTAATTAAATGATTATTGTAGGCAAGAATATTTTAATGGAATGTGGCTATGTGATATTGCTTTAATAGTAAGAATTGGGGTTGGGTATTGGACTCCATGAAAGTATTAATTAGAAACATATCATTGTGTTAGAAACCGTGACATAGCCATGATAATCATGTTGGTATACTTTCAAGGGTAAGAGGCTAGCAATACGTAATTGTAAAATAAGTCTCTTCTACAAGAACATTGTAATCCACTTGATATTCATTTAAGAGTTACATATGTAATGTTGTTTGTTACTATCAAATAGGGGGATTGGCATGTCGGTGTCCGATGTGTTATTCGAAAAGGAAACACGAGGCGGTGCTCGGTACGAACCCTGTAAGAATGCTCGACTTGAAGGTGAGTGGGGTTTTAATAAATTAGATTGCATTATACCTAATTGCAAATATGGATAATCATTTGTTTGACATAGCATTTTATCTAATTGCATATGCGGCTTGCATTTTGAAGTATGGTGTACAATGGCATGGACATGCATGTTACAGAATAGAATTCATTATGGTTGACATGAATATGATTGGTATATGTTATTTGATTTTGTACATATATATACATGTGATATGCTTGGCTAAGACAATTGTGCAGATATTGCATAAGAATATAAGGTAACGAGCAAGTATTAATCGAGAGCATCATTCCATATAGGAAATGATGTGCTTTATACATGAGTCTTATGAAATTTGAATGTGCCGATATTGTGTGCATTTAGATGTATATGTATATACCAGGAGGAAGGGACCCGTATGCAGGGCGGAGTGCGAAGACGGTGCTATATGTAAAATTGTGTACATATCAGGAGGAAGGGACCCGTATGCAGGGCGGAGTGCGAAGACGGTGCTATATAAATATGTGTATGTATATGGAGGAAGGGACCCGTATTGCACGGGCGGAGTGCGAAGACGGTGCTAAGATACATATATATGCGACTTTACAAATGATTGAGAATGAATTGCTATGTGTGACATATATGTATGTGTGTGTGCGTGACACTAAGGGTGTGTTAGATGTGTTATTGTATATGATAGTGAAGACATCTGATACTGGTCATGTGTACAGTTATCAGCATCAATTGAACAATAACTGAAAGTAAATTACAATCAAGTAGAAGCATTCGGTATCACATACTTCATGTGCCACATTCATCTTAATTTCATGTATCACGAATACTATACATCGTTAATGCCATGCTACAATTATGAATGAAATTTGACTCCACTCACTGAGCTGTCGAGCTCACCCCCCCATAACTTCATGTTTTTCAGGGCAAGCTAGGGATAAATAGCAGCTAAAGGTAAGAGTAGGGCACTAAAAGGGTGCACAACATTCATTGTGTGGGCCTATCAAGCTTCTATATTGATTTGTAATTAAGTAATGTGGCATATGCTTGTACATAGAGTTGATGTTATAGTTAGACTGAATAGTTGCATGTACGTGATTTAGTTCAATGACGTCTATATGTAGACTTGTGTATAAGTTCTTATGGGTATCATCTTGGGTTGGCTTATGTTAGATGGTGATACCAAGGAGATTATTCTTAAGTAAGTACTTGATTTGTTATCTTGTGTTGTTTCCATATGATAAATGTGTGAGATTTTAAGTAGGCGATGTCAAGCCGAAATTGTGATATACCACTGCATGTGATTTGTTTATACATATCTGGTTGATGAGGAATATAGAACTGTTTGGGTCAGTGTATCAAGTAAGCTCTGTATTACAGAGGAAGTGCTGCCAAAATTTTCAAGAATTTGGAGATGGTGTGATGATAATCTGTAGATCAATATAATGTTTAAGTATATGGGAATATTATGAAAACTGGGACCGTTACATTACTTGTATGAGTTCTGGATGTAGATATTCATAAATTAGTCAACATGTATAACTTGTAGCATTGGTTATATTGAGAAATGAAATTTTATCGGGATAAGTTAGAATTCCATGATCATGGTTATTTGAGTTGGAGTTATAGTCAGTTTCTATGTTGAAGTATAAAAGCCAAGAGGTATTCTCTTGAATAACATTACAATGTGGTTTTGGAATGTTACATATGAATAAGTAGGCGATGTCAAGCCAAAATATTATTATGTTGTGCGGGCGATTGTGAATTTTGATATCATGTATTTGGATTGAGAAAGCTATGTAGGCTCATATTGTTGAGTGTTGTATTTGGGTAAGTAACTAAATACAAAGGAGATGTTGCCAAAATTTGAAACTTTATATGATTAGAAAGATAACTATTTAATTAAATTGAAGATTCGCGAAGGATTATAATAATGAAATCTGGGGCCGTTACAGCCCGAATCTTTTCCACTCAAATACAACCATACAGGACTACAAGTTGATTTATATAACATCAAATATTTTAAATATTTTTTTACAAATGCACCAAATAGGAAAAATACAGACCGCCTAAATAGTGAGTGAGTTAGCTTAATAATGCAGAACATCTGAAACTTAACAAAAATTGATTTGTAGGGGTTTTTAAATGTTTAGATCATGATCAAATGACCGGATTAAAATTTGTATATCTAAAGATATAAATCTAACCAACTCATTAGTTTCGGCCGTTCATTTTACGTTGCTTGATGGATGTATAAAAAGTATTCAAAACACTTGATTTTTAATTTTTAGTTACTTTAAATAATATAAATCAACTTTAATAAAACGAATCTTGTATTTAAATATCAGATAGTAATACTTGAGTGAGAATGATCCGGACTCGAATCTTTCTGAAAGTAAATAAGTCTCTCTCCAATGTAATCCAAATAAAGTAGAGGGAAAAATGCAAAGTCAACTTATTAAACCAAAACTAGAACCCATGTGAATCCGTAGTCAACCATATATCAAAAAGACATCCCATTACCACTCTTGCTCAATCATGTCGCTTGCTCATCTCTGTCTCATGTTTTCACATTTTAAAGGGACGTCAAGGTTTAAGAAAATGAATAACTTATCGTTGTAGGAAGACGAGTATAGAAGGAAGACGAGTAAAGAAAAAATAAAAACACATTGATCAACGTGCTCCTACTCTCTTCGGCCCAAACAGAGCCCCCCCTCTTTCTCCCGCTCAGTGCTGAGCTGACGGAAGAGCCTCTCTTCCAGCTCAAAATAAACATCAGATATGAGAAGAGAGATCCTCTTCCCTCTCTCTTCCCTCTCTTCCAACAAAACAAACTGGCCCTTAAATGCAAACCCTGCGTTGAATTATCTTTCATAAAAATTATAGTATCCGAGATATGATATCTTTACATGTAAATTTTAATTAAACGGAGTTTGAAGGCTCTAGAAACTAAATCAAAGTTGCTGAGCTTTATTGAAAGTTTGAAGCTCTCTAGAGCTTACAATTTCTTCTAGTGTGCAGTTTCCTTATTTTTATTTTTATTTTTTCATGGCATGATCTCTTACATGGCCTAGCTTGTTGGGAGGTCTACAACCCCATCACTCCATTTTCAGGAAAATAATTAGGGCATTGATGGTCCTACTCATAAATATTTATCTCCACTTGCAAAGTATTTTATATTATTGCTGCACAAATCAATTAAATTTTACAAGTTGGCTCAACAAAAAAAATTGTTGACATGTCACGCTGTTATTATTTGTTTCCTCGTAGAGATCGAGGGCAAGTTGTTCAAAACTTCTCTTGAAAGACTGAAAGATTGAGGACCTTTTATTAGCAGATAAAGTTGAAAGTGAAATGTATTGTAGTTAGTTGTTGAAATTTTTAGTTATTATTGTTAGTTTCTGGGATCAATCTGACAACTAATCAATATCACTGAAATATCACCGATCTAATTGGCCAGGTCGGTTAATATCAGATGGGAGGTTTTCCGTTCAATAGAACGTTCCTTAATTAAAGAACCACCTTTCAATTACCTTCCTTGGTTAAACACCAATTAGACTGGTATAAGTCAGTCTCAATATACTGATATTCAGTATATCCCCTGTATAAAGAAATTAATTCACTTATACAGTGCTTGAAATGAGGTACGCTTAAAGCGAATCTCCTTAAGACAATAACGTCCCCCGCACCGGTGCTAACGGGTTATTGGACGCTGGTCTCCCAAGATACAACACTCCTTCACGGTATTTGGATAGCACTACCAATCACCGTACGGTCGAACCGTTGTTAACCAGTACCTTCACAGGATTATTGAAGCAGCGAGACAAAGATAAATTTTGGGAGAATATTTACCTTTACTTTGGAGGAGCACCCACTGTAGAGGAAAGAGGAAGGTAGAAGAATATTCTTCTTCGGAAGTTTTAGATTCAGACAACAATTCTGCTAAAGAATCTATTGAATTTTCTGAGCCCTCTTTCAGAACGAATTTTGTAGAATCTCTTGGAAGTCACTTCAAAAACCGAGTCCCACTTTTCGTTGGAAATTACTTCTAGACAGAGAATTTCACTTCAGTCTCAGTTCAGAACGCAGAGAGAGAGTTGAGTATTGATGTGCTCTGATTTGAGAAAATGGAGCGCTATTTATAGCACTCCGGGAGGGGCAAAAGGGTCCGAACCCAAACAATAGTTGCAACGGTTCAGTCTGAACCGTTGCAACGGTTCGTTTCAACCGCAGCAACCGTCCAACTGCCTAACTGCCGCGACGGTTTATAGACAGCCGTTGCGCGGGGCGGTTCGGATCCGGATAGCGGAGCGGGTATGCTCCGCGCAACCAATACCCGTGAGATCCGGTTTAAAAAGAATCAGGCCGGGTAGAAAATCCGAATCCGAACCGAACCCAGACCCGGACCCGGGCCCGAGCCCGTGCCCGTGCCCGACCCGGCACCGGGATTTTATTTCGTAACAAGAGAGATTTCATCTCTACTTGTAGCTATACGTCTCTAGCCCTTGAGATCATAATAAATAATAAAGTGTTATGATCCCAAAATCAAAATTCCATACTATTTATCTTGTCATCACCTCATGTTTTAGAAGATAAGAATATTAAAATTTTCTTCCTAGACTCATTAAACTCATATTTAAGATAAATTACATAAATAAACCCTTCTTTCGCCATTCATTGTTTCGTAAAAAAACTATTGATTGAAATGAGAATAAAACTCTCATGTATTATCAAATTTAAAAGCAATTTCTCTACTACACTATTGTAATATTTGCAATTTATATTAAATTTAAGATAATAGATGGGAATTTTTTACCATAACTTACTAGATAGTACAAATGTGTTTTTATTAAATTGAATGGACTAAGAGAATTTATTTCAAATCTCATAATAGTACTAGTTGAATTGATAATATTGGGAGTTTTCTACTCATTTCAATTGTATAAGAAAGAAAAGTGCCACTGTAGTACAGTGGTAAAACCTTGCAGTGGGCAAGAAGTTTGGGATTCAAATCCCCCTTGTATCAGACTACGATCTATATTGCAATGAAAAAAAGTAGTACAAAAGTTTTTTGAAACCATAATAGATTGAGAAGGTTTTCCACAGTTAACCCAATCATTTAATAGCATTTTCCTAAAAGGTTTAAGTAGTGTTGTTTAAGATCATCTCACTTCAAAATGGAGTTAGTTTGTCATCAAAATAGAATTGGTGTCACACTAAATCTCCTCTTCAACTCTAACCCATTGCGTCAAATGTTATTCTAAAAAATATTCATTTTATATTTCTTTTTATCAATTCCCAACAATTAATCTATTTCACAAAAAATATTAAACCTTATAAAAAAAATTTAAAATTTAAAAAAAAAACCTGCATTATTGTTACAGCGCTGCACCAAATATGACGCAATATTGTAGCAAACTCCAAAATTAGACGCCGGGTTGGAGCACAAATTTGACGCCAAAAACGTTTACTTCATTTTGGGGCTGGATTGAAGATGCCCTAAGCTTTAAATTAGCTTAAGAGGTTGTAGCTTAATTAATTAATATTTAATAACATTTAAAAAGTTTCTTAATCTTACTGTGTACACGTGATAAATGTAGTTTGCTATAATAAGAAGAAAAAAATTCTCTCTCGCTCGGAAGTTCATAAAACTCTAGTGCTAAAGTTCTATCTTAGTAGTTCTTTCTTAATGCACTCTAAAGAAGGAAAAAATTCCGAGCTTTAAGAAAAATCAATACTTAATGTATAAATATATTAATCAAAGTAGCTAAAATAGCTTTATCCTATTTATTTTTTAATATTAAACTGTAATCTGATTTAATCTGAGACTTCTGACAATCTATTTCTAATTTTTTTTTTAATGTGAACCATATCTCGCTGACAACTTTATTCGATTAATAAATGTTATTTTTTGCCTCAAAGTTATTTCTTTCCTCCTATAAAATTTGTGATCCATCTCTTGATCTGTTTTTCTACAGTCAATTGCTAATTTGATGTAAAAATTGTAAATTATTTTTTGTGAGATCATGATTGAAACTAATCTGAACTTTGTGAGCACCGAGTAGAGTATGATATACTTTTTGGCATATGTGAACCTGAAACCCAACGACCATGCAATAAAAACCCCGTTCATGATCGAAACCCATCAAGAGTAGAATTTGGATAAAGAACTTAAACCCGACCATTTTCAAAATTTGAGTATATATAACAACAGTGGGAGCCAGCATGCCACCCCATGATGTCCAAAATATTGGAGGAAAAACAATAAAAGAGTCATATATCATGAGTAATAAAGATGAGACTGAAGAAGAGAAAGTCATATCTTAAAGAGTCTGTTTGGTAATAAAAGCTTAAATTGATAACCTGATAAAATCAAAAATTCTCTTGAAAAATTAGTGCAACTGTTAATGTCAATTTTCTATGCATTTTTCTCACTAAGAAAATTGAAATTGCCCAGAGATAAAAAATTTTGAACTGATTTTCTGCCAATCAAACACACCAATATAAAAATAATACATGAGGTTACAAACTTAGAGAAAATAAACACTTTCCATCTCATGTTTTCAAAACAAACGGGCTCTAAGTCTTTCATCTTTGTCTCATTAAATGCAGAAAGGACCTTTCAACCGACCTCATCTTTATCATGTGCCTCTGTTCTCTTTGTTCTTGCTTTCATTCTACAGTTACACACCACTTCTTTCTATTCTAGAACCTGATGTGGCGTAAGTTTGAGTTATCTCGTGTTCCATATGGGCGTGAGCCATGATGTTCCATATGTGTGTGACCTGTGTGAGAGAGAGAGGGTGGGAGAGAGAGGAGCTCGGGTTGGCTCCAACGCATGAAACACTGTGAGAGTTCTTTGTGCTGTGGGCCATCCATCACAGCTGGTGAGCAACTCGGAACGGGAGAGTGAAAATAAAACACGTTTCAGGATGGGGCTCACAAAACGCGACTCTCTCTCTCTCTCTCTCACTCCGAGCCATCTATCAGCTGAGATGGACGACCCACAAAGCAAAAGAAAATCTCTTGGTCCTTCGCGCATTGGAGCCATCCGAACCTCAGAGAGAGAGAGAGAGAGAGAGAGAGAGAGAGAGAGATGTCGCATGCGTAGCCCAAAGAATTAAGTTGGTTCTTTTAAAATCAGATATGTCATAACTTATCTATAAATCAGTAATTTATAGTTTTAGGATTTATTGCTTGAATACTAGCAAAGACAAAAATCTAGCGTAATACAACCGTAGTTGGCGTAATTAGTCTCCACATGTGTGGCACTGATGTGGGTGTTGAGATTGTTTCAGGATTTATCTGCACTTGCACTTGCACAAGAAGATGAACAAGATAGACGAATTTTGAGAGAGTTATCCTTATCGCCCAAAAAATTATACCACTCAAATTTTAGCTTCCATAAGCTAAAGTCATGTCTTCTTGCAACATGCATTCTATATGCAGTATTATAATCCTTGCATGATTATGTGCTTACCATAGCACTCTTTTATTTCAAATATTGATCCAAACCTGAATCTAAACTAGATACAAACTCAGTAAATATATATTATGCAGAATATATTGCTGGCCCAAAGACCCATCACTCTAGTTTTGATGATGATCAACTCATGTATTTATGTTTACTAATGATCTTGTGTTTAATTAGTGACAGATTTATGATCAAGATCTTAGTAGGTGTGGAGCTTCAACAAAGGATTTAAAGTCAAGTTTTGGAGCTAGCACCAGTTGATTCACGAGCCTATGCATCAAGACCACATCAAGAGTTGAGCTCGTTGGATCGTGTGTGAACCAAGTCAAGAAGATGAGAAGACTTCAAGGGAAGACTTCAAGATCAAGACTTGTGTCTAAGTTTGTTTTCATAAGATTTTGTTTTAGTTAAAATGTAAAGGATAGAATAGTTGGTGGATTGCTCAAGTTCATATCACACACACACTCTTGATTTATATGTGTTTTCATAAAAGATTTTTAGTTCTAGAAAAATACCGTTTTGGTTTTGGTGTTTCAAATATACATGTGTTTTTAACCAAAACCATTTTAGAACTCTCGGGTTTTCTCGGTCGACCGGGCGGCCGACCGTTCTGCTGATCTGCTCGACATTTTTTTAGTTTTCTAGTCATAACTTTTGATTCTTATATTCAATTAACATGATTTAAATTGCATTTTAAAGATGACTTTCAGAGCTACATTTAATATTCAATAATCATTTTCTGATTTAAATGTTAAGAATGTCAAATATTGGGTTGAAGTCTGTTCTTGTTCTAAAAACAGTTTACAGTTTCTGATTTGATACCTTTTAGTATTTTATTGATAACTTTCAATTCTGAATTGATATTGATTTGATTTAAGTTGTATTAGAAAGAAAACGTCAATATCTACAACTTCATCCTATATACTTATTCCCAAATTCGAACGTTTTAGACCTCAAAAACTGTGCTCCAAGTTAACCCAAGTGCTGACCCAGAACTAGTTTACGGGTCGACCGTGCGGGTCGACCGGACCAAGGGCAGGTCGACCGGGCGGGTCGACCGACGTGCACAGAACCGTGCACGTCTGGCAGTTCAGTGGGCAGGTCGACCGGGCGGGTCGACCGGAACTGAGAGCAGTGCTCTCTGTTCTTCTGGGTCGACCGGGCGGGTCGACCGGAGGCTCTAACGGTCGGATTTTTGACCGTTACGGGTCGACCGGCAGGTCTGACAGACCCCAACGGCTATATTTTTCTGGCCTATAAATTTGGGGGTTTGGTCATTGTTTTGAGCTAAGATTTTAGGAGAGTTTTGAGCCAGTTTTTCCCACTCTTTCCAGAGGTTTTTCTCCACAAAATAGTGAGCTAATATTTCCTATCAAAAGGAAGTTTTATTAAGAGTGTGTTTTAAAGAGATTCTTGAGTTTTTCACCATTGATTCTTTCCTTGTTTTCTCACACAACACTTGAGCCATCCATTGCTATATCTACCTATAGGAATTTGTTGTGAGAGGATTTTAGGTGATCAAGAGTTGTGATCACCGAAGTTCTTCTTTGTACTTTGAGAAGGCGGACGGTTGTGTTCGCATTGTTTCGGGTCCTAGTGAGGACTTGGTGTTTCGAGTTCGGGTGCGAACTTGTTGTGTGAGGTGCGGCCTCGACGAGCCGGTGGGCTTGTGTTATGTACGGACTGGGAGTCCGAGAGATTGTAGGTGTTGCGGCACCGGGGAGAGATCCATTGGGATCTTGCATAGTGGAAATCCTTCGTGTGTCGAAGGCGGGGATGTAGAGCAAGTGTGCTCGAACCTCGAAACAAACCCTTTGTGTTTGCGATTGCTCACACTCTCTCTCTTTGTCTCTTATTATATCTTGCATGCTTATTACTTGTCTTTATCTTTCATGCTTGATATATTGTGTGCATAATTGATACATACTTGCTTGGGATTGTTTGCTAACACTTGTATTCAACCAAGAGAGCCAACGCGGCACCTCAACCCATTCAAGGGGAATCTAGAGGAGTTTGTCCAGAGCCCTTCACGGGGAATTCGGCAACACTCTTGTGTTATACGTGGTGTTTAGTGTAAGAAGTTTAATTTGGTCATTATAGTTTTTGCTTCCGCATTATTTGGCATTAAGTGACCATTAGATTAGCCATCACCTATTCACCCTCCCTCTAGGTGAACCTTACAATTGGTATCAGAGCTTGGTACTCTGATTTGGTCTAACAACCTAGAGTAAAATATCCTTATTTTTAGGCTAATCACAATATTTTGTACACACACCATGGACTTCATGTCACCACCCATGTTTGACATTGTTAACATCCATATATGGAAAGTGAAGATGTCCTTGTGCCTCAAAGCCTTAGGTATTCATGTTTATCTTGCCACTACTAATAATGCATATTGTTTAGATGGTAAGAATTTTGAGGCTAATGCAAAAGCCCTTCATGCTCTTAAATGTACTCTAAATGATGAATATCTTTCTAGGGTTTCTAATGTTGATTCGGCTTTTGTAGTTTGGAACACCCTCCTCTCCCTTGGTGAAAAAGATCAATACTATGCGGGGAGCGATTCGGACGTTGGAAGCGACATCTCCAACATGTGCTACATGGTCCAAGGGGATAACCCCCTTGAGGTAAACTCCGAATCCGATGATGAAGACATGTCATATGATGAGCTTACTACCTTTTGTCAACATGTGCTTGAAAAATATGACATGCTTAAAAAGAAAAATAAAAATTGAAAAAGAACATTGCTTGCATGCATAATGAACATGATTCTTTTAGAGATAACATTGCATGCTTAGAAAAAGATAATAAGAAAATTAAAAAGGATTTTGATTGCATGCTAAAAGAGAACAATTCTTTTAAATCTAAAATTGCATGTTTAGAAAAAGAAAAAGATGATTTGAAAAATGAAAATGTTTCCCTTATGTCTAAATTAAATGATTTGTGTGAAGGGAACACTATTTTGAAGGATAAAATTGTTTTGGTGGAAAAACAAAAGGAAATTGTTTTTCAAGAAAATAATTCTTTAAAAGAAAGATTTGTGAAAAAGAAAAGGAATTTGTTTCGAAAAAGAAAAAGAAAAATGATCATATTTCTCACTATTCTTTACATGCTACCATTAATGATAGTGAGATTAAGAATTTGAAAAATAAAATAGATAGTTTGAGCTCTAATTTGAGCACATGTACATTCAATCATACTAAATTGGAGTTTTTGTTTTCAAAGAAACAAACTCCATCCATTCATGCACATCATCATGCTTATGTTGCACACTATGATCACACTCCTACACATAAGCATACTAAGGTGTACATATGTACACATTGTGACCGCAAAGGCCATTTAGCAAAATATTGTTATGATAGATTAGATCATTTTAATTTTGCTAAGAATAAGAATTTTTGGGTGCCTTACAACAAGACTAATCCCAAAGGACCCAAGAAAATATGGGTACCAAAACCCCCACCATTTACTTTTGATGTAGGTGAGGACTCTCACAAAACGTGAGAGGATCGGTGCCTTGGGAGTGGATGCACTTGGACATGATGGACATACTTTTGGGATGCATCACTATCAAGGAGCTTTGGTGGGATAACCACCATGTTAGGAGCTTTGGAGTTGGTAACACTCTCTAAACTCCTACTTTTATGTACATGCTTTTAATTTCATATATCATATAGCATGTTCATATTTTTGTGTGCATCATGTGGTATTTACATGTTTAAATGTAGATTTTATCAAAACTTGCATGTATACATATACAAATAGTGAATTACAATTGATTCATATATGATTGAACTTCATGCTCATTTGTACCCACTATTTGCATATGCATAGTCTAGTTTTGATGATTCTTTCATTTATACTTGTTATGCCTATTTATGACTTTACTTCATGTATATGTATTTTTAATTCAAATCTAATAAATATACATGTATACCCGTGAGTCTCTTGCCTTCATGCAAACATCATTAATAGACTCTTTTATATTTGGGATATGTATGTGTATTGTTAGGATTGGATAAATCATACATATACCTTGAAGTTTACTTTAAGATGAAAAATAAAAATTTTCATGATTTGTTTTTAATAAAAAATTTCATGATTTATTTTGTCTTGTCTAAAAATGAGATTCATGTTTGATTGAGCTTCAATGTCTATTTTCATGAAAATACTATTTACATAACCTTTGAACACTCATCTTTTACTTTTCAAGATAATTTTGAGCTTTATGGACTATGAGTGATTAAACTTTGATGTATTTAGTATGATTCATGAAATACATATGCTTTGATTTCATGTTTTTGAAGGATCTTTAAATAGTTTTTCAAAAATTATTTTAACTAGTTAATTGTTCTTCATTTGATAGAGTTTTTCAAGCAAAGCTTATTTCTCAAATCTATTTTTGAAAACCGCTATCATTTATGGGAGGATGGATGGGCGATTATGCCTTGTATGCTTCATTGAAAATCTTCTATCTTGAGCATATGAAGGGTGGTAGGTTATGAGATATATACTTAATTTACATTGTTATTCAATTGGTATCATTGGACTCTTTCAATTGGTATCTAAATTGATAATTTTTGTATATACTCATATCTTTGTTTTCTTATATATATATGTATCAATTTCAATTGGTATACTCATTTCATACATATATATGATTTTCATGTGCTTAACCTTCAATTGGTTCACAATTTTAAAGCACAAAGTTTTTGATGAAAAATAAAATTTTTGATCATTATGTTTACTATTGGTATCAATATGCTTCAACTTCATATTTGTTAAATTTCAATTGGTATCAATATGATAATGATTATTGTTCAATTTGATATCTTAAAAATTTGTTTGCTTTACAAGAGCTCTGATACCTTTAAAAATGTTGTTAAAAAAAAATTAAAAATAAAATGTTTTGATATGTATTCCTATATGCAAGGAGAGCTTAACATCTCTTCTACATATAGATTCATGTTGAGTATATTATAAATTGAGGAGCTTGACAACTCTTCTTTATATGATATACGTGTGTAGGGGGAGCTTCACATCTCCTCTTATGCATTACATAATATGCATTATGTGAATTAGGGCTTGTCATCCCTCTTTCATGTAATGTATATGTGTAGGGAAGCTAACTTAGCGTCTTCCTCTTCATGAATGTATATCGCATATAACCTATTATTGATTGTTTTGCTTTAACCCTTTTTGATCTCTTTGTTTATGACAAAAAGGGGGAGAAAAATTTGATGATTTTGTTTTTACCCCTTTGTTGATGATTGACAAAAAGGGGGAGAAGAATTTGAGGTTTATATGCATGTTGAGTAATATTTATGTTTATACATATATGTTTTGTTTGTTTTGCAATTAGGAGCAAAAGATTTGATTTGTTTTATCTCCATTTGCATGCATGTCTATGAGCTTTATTGCATATCTATTCATTTATTTGTTATGCATGAGTTAAGGGGGAGCTTCTTTGAAGCTTTACTTTAATCCATGCATATATAACTTCATGAGTTTTGTCATCATCAAAAAGGGGGAGATTGTTGGCCCAAAGGCCCATCACTCTAGTTTTGATGATGATCAACTCATGTAGTTATGTTTACTAATGATCTTGTGTTTAATTAGTGACAGATTTATGATCAAGATCTTAGTAGGTGTGGAGCTTCAACAAAGGATTTAAAGTCAAGTTTTGGAGCTAGCACCAGTTGATTCACGAGCCTATGCATCAAGACCACATCAAGAGTTGAGCTCGTTGGATCGTGTGTGGACCAAGTCAAGAAGATGAGAAGACTTCAAGGGAAGACTTCAAGATCAAGACTTGTGTCTAGGTTGTTTTTATAAGATTTTGTTTTAGTTAAAATGTAAAGGATAGAATAGTTGGTGGATTGCTCAAGTTCATATCACACACACACACACTCTTGATTTATATGTGTTTTCATAAAAGATTTTTAGTTCTAGAAAAATACCGTTTTGGTTTTTGGTGTTTCAAATATACATGTGCTTTTAACCAAAACTATTTTAGAACTCTCGGGTTTTCTCGGTCGACCGGGCGGCCGACCGTTCTGCTGATCTGCTCGACATTCTTTAGTTTTCTAGTCATAACTTTTGATTCTTATATTCAATTAACATGATTTAAATTGCATTTTAAAGATGACTTTCAGAACTACATTTAATATTCAATAATCATTTTCTGATTTAAATGTTAAGAATGTCAAATATTGGGTTGAAGTCTGTTCTTGTTCTAAAAACAGTTTACAGTTTCTGATTTGATACCTTTTAATATTTTATTGATAACTTTCAATTCTAAATTGATATTGATTTAATTTAAGTTGCATTAGAAAGAAGACTTCAATATCTACAACTTCATCCTATATACTTATTCCCAAATTCGAACGTTTTAGACCTCAAAACTGTGCTCCAAGTTAACCCAAGTGCTGACCCAGAACTGGTTTACGGGTCGACCGGGCGGGTCGACCGACGTGCACAGAACCGTGCACGTCTGGCAGTTCAGTGGGCAGGTCGACCGGGCGGGTCGACCGGAACTGAGAGCAGTGCTCTCTGTTCTTCTGGGTCGACCAGGCGGGTCGACCGGAGGCTCTAACGGTCGGATTTTTGATCGTTACGGGTCGACCGGCCGGGTCGACCGGCAGGTCTGACAGACCCCAACGGCTATATTTTTCTGGCCTATAAATTTTGGAGTTTGGTCATTGTTTTGAGCTAAGATTTTAGGAGAGCTTTGAGCCAGTTTTTCTCACTCTTTCCAGAGGTTTTTCTCCACAAATAGTGAGCTAATATTTCCTATCAAAAGGAAGTTTTATTAAGAGTGTGTTTTAAAGAGATTCTTGAGTTTTTCACCATTGATTCTTTCCTTGTTTTCTCACACAACACTTGAGCCATCCATTACTATATCTACCTATAGGAATTTGTTGTGAGAGGATTTTAGGTGATCAAGAGTTGTGATCACCAAAGTTCTTCTTTGTACTTTGAGAAGGCGGACGGTTGTGTTCGCATTGTTTCGGGTCCTAGTGAGGACTTGGTGTTTCGAGTTCGGGTGCGAACTTGTTGTGTGAGGTGCAGCCTCGACGAGCCGGTGGGCTTGTGTTATGTACGGACTAGGGAGTCCGAGAAATTGTAGGTGTTGCGGCACCGGGGAGAGATCCATTGAGATCTTGCATAGTGGAAATCCTTCGTGTGTCGAAGGCGGGGATGTAGAGCAAGTGTGCTCGAACCTCGAAACAAACCCTTTGTGTTTGCGATTGCTCACACTCTCTCTCTCTTTGGGGCTGTTTGGTTGGTTGCAAAACTTTGCAAAATGTAAAAAGTTTTGCAACTTTACACTTTTCACTTGTTTGTTTCCATTTACAAAATGCAAAAACTTTTCCAACTTACAGTTGCTACAGTTAAATTTGTGGTCATTTAATTCTCACTTTTACACTCATATTTTCTCACTTGCAGTTGCTACAGTTAAATTTGTGGTCATTTAATTCTCACTTTTACACTCATATTTTCTCACTTGCAGTTGCTACAGTTAATTTTGTGGTCATGTAACTCTCACTTGTAGTACACCAATTCAAAACAGTTACTTGATAATCAATATATAATTTAATATTTTTAAATTTAATATTTTAAATAGTGTTCAATTTCTTATTTAAGTATTTAATTATTTTATATTTTTAATCTTTAATTTTTTATTGTTTTTAATATTGTTTTAATATTTAATATTTTACTATTTTAATTTACTATTTTTATTTAATATTTTATTTAATATTTTATTATTTTATTAATACTTATTCCATTTTTTATTATTTTATTTAGAGTAAATATTTTATTAATATAACAATATTATACTTTAATATAAAATTACTATATATTTAGTTATTTAATTTTTAATATAAAAAATACTTTATTAATATCATAATATTTTTATTATTATATTAATATTTTATTATGTTAATATTGTAATAATAATTCAGTATAATAATACTATAATGATAATTTATTATTAAATTATAATTATATTTTACTTTGTTAATTTTATATTTCTATAATATTACAATAATATTATAATAAAATTTTTACTATAATAATTTTCAAGTATTTTTAATATTATTACTATATTATTACTATATTTTATTTCTTTTAACATTTTTTAATATTTATATTTTATTAGTATTCTTAAAAATTTTATTAATGTTCTTTAGATTTTCTTAAAATTTTATATCATTTATTTAATTAATATTTTAGTAATATTTTACTATTTATACTAATATTTTATTAATATTATTATTATAAATAAAATATTAAGATTATTAATTTTTTATCTCAAATTTATTAATACAATTTAATTTGCAATATTAGATTTAATTTAATAGTATTTATAATATTTAAATCACTGCTACAGTTAATTTTGTGGTCAACTTTTCCACTTTCACTTTTACATTACCAACCAAACACCGTAAAACACAAAATACTTTACCATTTACACTTTCACTTACCAACCAAACACCGTAAAACACAATATACTTTTCCATTTACACATCACTTTATCAACCAAACACCGTAAAACACAATATATTTTCACTGCTACAGTTCACTTTTTCCATTCTCATTTTACAACTTACGACTTGCGACGTTTTGCAACGAACCAAACAGGCCCTTTGTCTCTTATTATATCTTGCATGCTTATTACTTGTCTTTATCTTTCATGCTTGATATATTGTGTGCATAATTGATACATACTTGCTTGGGATTGTTTGCTAACACTTGTATTCAACCAAGAGAGCCAACGCGGCACCTCAACCCATTCAAGGGGAATCTAGAGGAGTTTGTCCAGAGCCCTTCACGGGAAATTCGGCAACATTCTTGTGTTATACGTGGTGTTTAGTGTAAGAAGTTTAATTTGGTCATTATAGTTTTTGCTTCCGCATTATTTGGCATTAAGTGACCATTAGATTAGCCATCACCTATTCACCCCCCCTCTAGGTGAACCTTACATATATAGCATACCTCAACAATGTTCACTTTGCCTTGGGTTATGTAAAACACTCTAAAGATCAATTGATAATGTCAAACTCTTGGAATAATTTCAATGTCTCTTCCTAATCACCATGCTTAGCTCATATGGTCTTCATCCTACTTGAGACACTTGCTTAGCTCATTGTGTAACAGTCCAAGTATTTATAATCCTCAATTGACGTAATATTATCTGATTTTCTTCTAAATTTTGACAACATCTTTTCTATAATTACTACAATGCTCTGGATTACAATTATACAATATTAGCCACAATCGGCCTACTTAACAGATCATCGAAATCAGTCTCAACTATCAACAACCATAATATATATAAGCTCGAGAGTACCCCTCTCGACATCCTCAATTCAAATATAATAACTATCCTCATCATCAAACTCAATATAACATCTAAAACCACACATATATTTTCATGCATAAGCAAAGATCTAACTATCTAGCTTATAAGTTTAACACATATTTCATAACAGACATAAAAGTTTGGTGTTTATATACATACATGAAAAGATGTAATAATATAAATAAAGTTCATGAGCTGGATTTTGCATGTAGTTTCCTAAAGAAACACTCATGTAGCTTTTAGCAGCCTTTGCCCTTATCACTACCTGAAAATTGTTGTTAGTTTAAAGAATGAGCTCGATAGCTTAGTGTAACGCCCCGATCCTACGGGTATGGAGACGATACTACGATGTATATACGCAGGTCGAAAATACCCTCACGTATATAAGCTAAGCATCAGTACAGGTGAAAATCAGAGTACGGAAGCACATTGGTAATATATATTTCAGCAATAATAATACAAGTACACAGTTATCATAGAGCATACACAATATCCCAAGAATATTATATCACCAAGAAGCGCAAAAGCAGGATGTATAATATAAAAGATGGGAAAGTACTCACGAGTAGTAAGATGAGAATTTCGCGCGCGAACAAGAAGAGGCTGGAAGAAAGATGATCCGGACAGAAAACCGCTAATCCACACTTCCGCTGCACACTATGATCAGCTACAGTAAGGCCACCACGGTCCAGACTCTAGTATCTGGAGATGAGGATTCAGGGTTATAAGAAAGCAACCCAGCGAGTACATAACATAAAGCCAGTTTGCATGCTAGGCAATCACACATGTTCCTGATCACATACAGATATAGACAATGACCAGTAACATAATTGGAAATCAGAGGATCGATATGAAAACTCAGAAATAAACAAGCCAAGTGATTCAATACACTAGCACATATATCATATGTAAGTGGCGATCAGGATAATATATTGTGTCACAGGTCTCACACGTATAGATCAAGTATGTCGCTAGTCAGATAACAGTAACATGTTATTATTATATTACTAAGACTCGTCCAATTTGTATGTTACGGTATATGTCTCATACCATATACCTCCGCATACAAGTCGAGCGAGGTTGGTTATTGAAAACTGATGGAGATCGACGAACCATGTTTAGAATGGGTTCCCTGCATGCCCAGGACAACGGTCCAGGAGTATCCGGTACTGAGTCGAAATATACCGCTAGATACCGGGTCTTACTATATGCCTACAGGACTTAGACTACGCCCGAACAGGAATAGGGTATCACCGCTCCCCAAAGGAATATACCCAGGGGATTGCGGCACACCCGACAGGAGGCAGGGTAGTAGGGGTGCCAGTACACCCCACGGAAACACCTAGTGGCCTCCAGTCCAGGTAAAATCTCAAATATTAGTTGTACAACATTTGTATGACCACCATAAACACGGAAGCAATATTGGTACCCATCAGTTTTTCCCGTCCCAGTGTAAGTTGTTCAATTATTAGAGATTGTACAGTGATAAGTCCATATAGTGTTAACAATAATCTAATATTCATGATTATCCAATTACGGGGATCATTAGAAGTATAATATAAGGAGTCTCCCTGTTACAGCGATTCAAGAATACATGAGTTCAGAAGCACATGAGTTTAGGAGTACATGAGTTTAGAAGTACCAAATGTCTGATAACAGTATAATAATCATGCCAAGTCCCTATAAGAGTGATAATCATGAATGGGCAATATAATACAGGTGTCCGGTGTAATAATACTAGTCAGGTGTCACAATATCAAGTCAAATGTATCAGTACCAAGTGATAGCATGTGCCGAATATCAAGTGATAGCATGTCAATTGTCAGGTATCAGATATTAAGTGTCAGGGATCAAGTGTCAAGTATAAACATATCAGTGTTAGCTAATTAACATGTTGGTATCGGGTGAGTTGAATACAGAGTTACAACATCATATATCAGGTAATCATCCGGTCATATAACATAATACAGAAGGACAATATAGCTAAACATTTCAAACTCTTCACAACCATATTTATAACAACAATAGATTAATCTATTAATTAGCTATGCGAAGCCGAGCGAAGCGGGAGCGTATCTAGGCATATCCAATGCAAGTATAATACCAGTTCAATGAATTATAATAACGGCCTACAGGTATTCATATAACATGTTAATATTAGAAATTCGCTCGCATATCTTATATCGACTTGCATAACGATGTATCATGTATTAAAATTCAGAATAGCATATCTCAAAAAAGGTACTCACCTAAATCACCGAAAAAGCCAGAATAACATATATATTATCTATATTATTACAACCATTTCCCATACAAAATACAATACACTCTACCGGTACAATACAAATCCACAGAATCACCGGTACAAATACAAAACTCCTGATACAACAATTATACAGTTCCCAAAATACAAATCAACTCGTCGAAGCGGGAAAATCCAGAAAGAATGAGAGAACATTCGCCTAAATCAATGTAAAAAATGCTGGGGAATCTCCAATCTCCAGAACTATGAGCAATTAATGCGACGTGCACGTTTATACAGATCAAGAACTGGATTACATAGAGAGGGAGGGAGTGGAGAGAGAAAAAGAAACGGAGAGTGAGAGAGTTGGAGATGGAGAGAGAGGGGGGAGAGAATTGTGTGTGTGTGAGAGAGAGAGAGAGAGAGAGAGAGAGAGTAGGCTCAAGGGAGAGAAAGATGAAAAGAACAGAGGAAAAAAGAGAAAAAAGAAGGAAAAAAAGATATAAATCAAAAAATGTGTTTTTAAAAATAAAAACACATTGACCAACGAGCTCTCACTCTCTTCAGCCCAAACAGAGCCCCCTCTTCCTCTAGCTCAGTGCTGAGCTGGTGGAAAATCCTCTCTTCCAACCCAAAACAAACATCAGATAAGAGGAGAGATCCTCTTCCGTCTCTCTTCCAACAAAACAAACAGACCTTTAGATGCAAACCCTGTGTTGAATTTCTCTCATACAAATTACAGTATACGAGATATAATATCTTTTACATGCATCACACACACCTGTAAATTTTAATTAAACAGAGTCTGAAGACTCTAGAAACTAAATCAAAGTTGCTGATTTTATTGAAAGTTTGAAGCTCTCTAGAGCTTACAATTTCTTCTAGTGTGCAGTTTCCTTATTTTTATTTATTCATGGCATGATCTCTTACATGGCCTTGCTACTCCATCTTCATAAACGGAAGGTTGGGAGGTCTACAACCCTATCACTCCCGTTTCATGGAAAATAATTAGGGCATTGATGGTCCTACTCATCAATATTTACCTCTACTTGCAAAGTATTTTATATTATTGCTGCACAAATCAATTAATTAAGTTTTACAAGTTGGCTCAACAAAATAAATTGCTGACATCTCTCGCTGTTATTGTTTGTTTCCTCAGACAGATCGAGAGCAAGTTGTTCAAAACTTCTCTTGAAAGATTGAGTATTTTTTTTTTTTAGCAGGTAAAGATGAAAGTGAATGTATTACAGTTATTTGCCGAAATTTTTAGTTATTATTAGATTTTGTTAAGTAGTTATTATTTGATTTTATCTTGTAACAAGAGAGAATCTCATCTCTATTCGTAGCTGTATGTCTCTAGCCCTTGAGATCATAATAAATAAGAAAGTGTTGTGATCCCAAAATCAAAATTCCATACTATTTATCTTTTTTTTTTTTTTTAGGCCTGGTTTCTATTTTACATTTGAACTGCGGCACATTGTTCATGTCATCACCTCATGTTTTTCGAAGATAAGAATATTAAAATTCTGTTCCTAGACTCATTAAACTCATATTTAAGATAAATTGCATAAAAAAAATCCCTTGTATTGTCATTGTTTCGTAAAAAACTCTTGATTGAAATGAGAATAAAACTCTCATGTACTATCAAATGTAAAAGCAATTTCTCTACTACACTATTGTAATATTTGCAATTTCTATTGAATTTAAGATAATAGATGGGAATTTTTCGCCATAACTTAGATAGTACAAGTGTATATTTTATTAAATTGAATGGACTAAAAGAATTTATTTCAAATCTCACAATAGTGCTAGTTATTTCTTGTTGAATTTGATAATATTAAGAGTTTTCTTCTCATTTTAATAGTACAAGAAGAGAAAGTGTCACTGTAGTACAGTGATAAAGCTTCATAGTGAGCAAGAAGTTTGAGGTGCAAATCCCCCTTGTATCAGACTATGATCTATATTGCAAGAAAAAAAAAGTAGTACAAAAGTTTTTTTACGAAACCATAGTAGATTGAGGAGATTTTCCACAATTAACCCAATCATTTAATATCATTTTCCTAAAAGGTATAAGTAGCGTTATTTAAGATCATTTCCAACCATTACTTCAAAATAGAGTTAGGTGTCTATCAAAATAGAGTTGTTGTCACACCAAATCTCCTCTCCAACTCCAACCCATTGCACCAAATGTTACTCTAAAAAGAATATTCATTTTATATTCCTTTTTATCAATTCCCAACATTAATCTATTTCACCAAAAAATATTAAACCATCTAAAAAAATTTAAATTTAAAAAAAAACCTGCATTATTGCCACAGTGCGCGCCAAATATGGCGCAACATTGTAGCAAGCTCCAAAATGGAGTTAGTATTTGGCGCTAGGTTGGAGCACAAATTTGACGTCAAAATAAAATTTTACTCCATTTTGACGCTAGATTGAAGATGCTCTAAACTTTATATTAGCTTAAGAGGTTGTAGCTTAATTAATTAACATTTAATAACATTCAAAAAGTTTTTTAATCTTACTGTGTACACGTGATAAATGTAGTTTGCTTTAATAAGAAGAAAAAAATTTCTCTCGCCCAGAAGTTCATGGAACTCTAATGCTAAAGTTCTATCTCAGTAAATCTTTCTTGAAGTACAAATCTAAAGAAGGAAAAAAAATTTCGAGCTTTAAGTAAAATCAATACTTAATGTATAAATATATTAATCAAAGTAGCTAAAATAGCTTTATCCTATTTATTTTTGAATATTAAAGTCTAATTAGATTTAAATCTGAGACTTCTGACAATCCATTTCTATTCTTTTTATCCGTGAACCATATCTCGCTGAAAACTTTATTCGATTAATAAATGCTATTTTTTTGCCTCAAAGTTATTTCTTTCTCCTATATAATTTGTGACGCATCTCCTGATCTGTTTTTCTACAATCAATTGCTAATTTGATGTAGAAATTGTAAATTATTTTTTGTGAGATCATGATTGAAACTAATCTGAACTTTGTGAGCACCAGTAGAGTATGATCTTTTTTTTTTTTTTTTTTTTTTTGTATATGTGAACCTGAAACCCAGTGGCCATGCAATAAAATTCTGTTCATGATCGAAACCCATCAAGAATAGAATTTGGATGACGGGGCCGTTTGTTTCGCGTAAAACTCCGTAATTCGTAAATGACTTACTACCCAGTTACAACTACGCCGTTTGTTTGGACCGTAATTCGTAAAAGACTTACATAACTCAACTAACACTCACTTGCAACCCAGTTACCACTCACTTACAGCCCAGTTACAGTTAATTTTGTGGTCATACAAATTTGTAATATTTTTTTATATTAATATTAAAATTTTTTAATATTTAACTTTTTTAATATTTATTTGCAGTATTAAAACTTTTAAAATCACCAAAAAGTTAATTTTTGTGGTCAACTTTTTCACTTACGACTTTTACATTACGACAACCAAACACCGTAAAGTACAATACATTTTCCACTTTACAATTTTATATTACCAACCAAACACCGTAAAATTTACATACATGTAACTCATTTACAATTGTAAAAGACTTTACCAATTACAACTACGAATTACGGCCAGTTACGACAACCAAACAATTTACATTCAACTTAAACCCGGCCATTTTCAAATTTGAGTACAGATATAACAACAGTGGGAGCCAGCATGCCACCCCATGATGTCCAAAATATTGGAGAAAAAACAATAAAAGAGTCATATATCATGAGTAATAAAGATGAGACTAACCTAAAGAAAGTCCTATCTTAAGGGCTTGTTTGACAATAAAAGCTTAAATTGAAAATCTGAAAAATTAATAATTTAGTTGAAAAAACAGCTCAACTGACAATGCCAGTTTTCTGCGTGTTTTTCTCTCCATGAAAATTGAAATAGCTCAGAGATAAAAAATTTTGAGCTGATTTTCTGCCAATCAAATACACCAATATGAAAAAAAAATACACGAGGTCACAAATTCAGAGAAAATAAACACTTAGCAGATGATTTTTCCAAAACAAAGAGGCTCTAAGTCTTTCCACCTTTGTCTCATTGAATGCAGAGAAGACTTTTCCACCGTCCTCATTCTTATCATGTGCCTATGATTCTCTTTGTTCGTGCTTTCATTCTACAGGTACACACCATTTCTCTCTATTCTAGAACATGCTGTGGTGTAAGTTTGAGTTATCTCGTGTTCCATATGTGCGTGACCTGTGATGTTCCATATGTGTGTGACCTGTGAGAGAGAGAGAGTGGCTCCGGTTGGCTCCAACGCATGAAGCACCGTGAGGGTTCTTTATATTGTGGGCTATCTATCACAGCTGATGAGCAACTCAGAGTGGGAGAGTGAAAAGAAAACATGTTTTGAGGTGGGGCTCACAAAACACAATTTCTTCTCTCTCGCTCCGAGCCATCTATCAGCTGAGATGGACGACCCACAACGCAAAAGATCATCACCGGGTCTTTCGCGGGTTGGAGCAAACCCGAGAGAGAGAGAGAGAGAGAGAGAGAGAGAGAGAGAGAGAGAGAGAGGGAGGGATGTCGCATGCATAGCCCAAAGAATTAAGTTGGTTCTTTTAAAATCAGATATGTCATGACTTATCTATAAATCAGTAATTTATAGTTTTAGGATTTATTGCTTGAATACTAGCAAAGACAAAAATCTAGCATAATACAACCGTAGTGGGCGTAATTAGTCTCCACATGTGTGGCACTGATGGGGTGTTGAGATTGTTTCAGGGTTTATTTGCACTTGCACATGCACAAGAAGATGAACAAGATGAACGAATTTGGAGAGAAATATCCTTCAACCAAAATTATTCCACTCAAATTTTAGCCGCCATAACCTAAAATTATATCTTCTCAACTAGAGTTATCTTTGCAAACATGCATTCTATAGGCAGTATTGTAATCCTCGCATGAATATGTGCTTACCATAGCACTCTTTTATTTCAAATATTGAATCCAAACCAGCATCTAAACCAGATACAAACTCAGTAAAATATATTATGCAGAATATATAGCATACCCCAACAATGTTCACTTTGCCTAGGGTTATGTAAAACACTCTAAAGATCAATTGATAATGTCAAACTCTTGGAATAATTTCAATGTCTCTTCCTAATCACCATGCTTAGCTCATATGGTCTTCATCCTACTTGAGACACTTGCTTAGCTCACTGTGTAACAGTCCAAGTTTTATAATCCTCAATTGACATAATATTATCCGATTTTCTTCTAAATTCTGACAACATCTCTTCTCTAATTACTACAATGCTCTAGATTATAATTATACAATTTTAGCCAAAGTCGGTCTACTTAATAGATCGTCGAAATCACAGTCTCGGCTATCAACAATCATAATATATATAAGTTCGAGAGTACCCCTCTCGATATCCTTAATTCAAATACAATACAATAACCATCTTCAACATCAAACTCAATATAACATCTAAAATCACACGTATATCTCCAAGCATAAGCAAAGATCTAACTAACTACCTTATAAGTTCAACACATATTTCAGAGCATACATAAAAGTTTGGTGTTTATATACATACATGAAACTATACATGGATGCCATAATATAAATAAGTTCATGAGCTAGATTTTACATGTAGTTTCCAAAAGAAACACCCATGTAGCTTTAAGCAGCCTTTGCCCTTATCACTACTTGAAAATTGTTGTTAGTTTAAAGAATGAGCTCGACAGCCTAGTGTAATGCTCCGATCCCACGAGTACGGAGACATTAGTGCGATGTATATACGCGGATCGAAAATACCCTCACGTATATACGCTAAGCATCTGTACGGCAAGAATCAGAATACGGAAGCACAGTGATAATATACATTCCAACAATAATAACACAAGTACACAGTTATCACAGAACATGATACAATATCCAAGAACATTAGATAACCAAGAAGCGCAAAAGCAGGATGTACAATATAAAAACGAAAAAGTACTCACGAGTAGTAAGATGAGAATCTCGCAAGCCGAACAAGGGGAGGCTGGAAGAAAAAGGATCCAGACAGGAAACCGCTAATCCACACTTCCGCTGCGCACTCTGATCAGGTACAACAAGGCCATCACGGTTCAGACTCTAAGATCTGAACATGAGGATTCAGGGTTGTCAGAAAGTAACCCAGCGAGTACGTAAGATAAAACTAGTTTGCATGCTCAGGCAATCACAAGTGTACATGATCAAGTGATGTGATTCAGGATACAGGTACATGCAATGACCAGTAACATAAATGAAAATCAGAGAATCGATATGAAAACCCAAAAATAAATAAGCCAAGTGATTCAACACAATAGCACATATATCATATGTAAGTAGGGGTCAGGATAATGTATTGAGTCACAGGTCTTACAAGTATAGATCAAGTATGTCGCTAGTCAGATGACAGTAATATGTTATTATTATATTATTAATACTCGTCCAATTTGTATGCTTCGGTATATGTCCCATATCATATACCTCCGCATACAAGTTAAGCGAGGTTGGTTATTGGAAATTGATGAAGATCGACGAACCATGTTTAGAATGTGTCCCGTGCATGCCCATGACAACGGTCCAGGAGTATCCGGTATTGAGCTAAAACGTACCGCTAGGTACCGGGTCATATTATATGCCCGTAGGACTTAGTATACGTCCGAAAAGGAATAGGGTGTCACCGCTCCCCAAAGGAATATACCCAGGGGATTACGGCACACCCGGCAGGAGGAAGGGGAGTAGGGGTGCCAGTACACCCCACAGAAACACCTCTGGCCTCCAGGTAGAATCCCAAGTATTAGCTGTACAACATTTGTATGGCCACCATAAACACGAAAGCTATATCGGTACCCATTAGTTTCCCCTATTCCGGTGTAAGTTGTTCAATTATTAGAGATTGTCCAGTGATAATGTCCACAGGGTGTTCATAGTAATCCAATACCATGATTATCCAATTATAGGGATCAACATGAGTATAATATAAGGAGTCTTCCTGTTACAGAGGTTCAGAAATATAGGAGTTCAGGAGCACAAGAGTTCAAGAGTACAGGAATTCAGGAGTACAAGATATCTGGTAACAGTATAATAATCATGCCAAGTCCCCATAAAAGTGATAATCATGAATGGACATTGTAATACATGTGTCCGGTGTAATAGTATCCAGTCAGTCGTCACAAAATCAAGTCAAGTGTATCAGTACCAAGTGATAACTATTGACACTCTAAAAAGACAAAATCCTCAGACTTCTCTTCAACCGATCTGAACGATGTCTAACTTGTCGACATTTACAAAAGACAAGTTATAAACAAGCTGACGACCAATTTTTGCCCATCACCGAGGGACATAGCAATGCTTGGACTCTACTGATTCATTGAAGCAGAGAGTTAGCCAAGGTTGCCTATGAAGAGGCCAAAGCAGGCCTATGAAGTTAGGTATGATCAAACACCTAGCCTTGCATAGGCCCAAAAGAGAGCTAGGTTCGCTAAAAGGCCGAAGCAACTAGCTTCGCATCAAGCTCCCATTAGCCCCGCTGAAGGCTAACTTTAAGCTTCGCGAGAAGCTTTATCTCTAGCTTCGCTGGAGATGGAGTAGTCCAGCTCTGCTCTGAGCTAACTCCTAGCGTCGCCTGAAGCCTCACCCAGCTCTGCTCTGAGCTAATTTCTAGCTTCACTTGAAACTTTGAATATAACTTCGCCTGAAATGGGCTTTGCATGAAACTCTCATTTAGCTTCGCGACGAGCTTTACCAGGTCATCAATTGACCGTTTCAAAATTCCATGAGGGATTAATGGGTGAATCTTGATACTTTAGTGGAGTTAATGCCACTTTAAGTGGGCGGTTACACCCGCCCACTTCGTCCCATATTAAGTGAAGACAATTAAGCCACAATGGCTATTAATAGTCCGCACGAACCTCCCAGCTTCGTCAGAGCTTGCATTTAGCCTCGCGACAAGGCTATTTCGAGCCTCGCCGAAGCTAACAGACTGATTCAGTCACGCTGAATTCAAGGGGGGCAGTTACACTCCTATTTTTGCTATAAATAGCCCCTTGCACGACAGGGAGGCGGCTGGAAAAGATTGGCTGGCAAAATTTAGAGAGACCCAGGAGATCTACAATAAAAAAATTCTCATACTTTTAGGCTTCCAAAGCACCCCAGAGACTCAGCTATCTTTCCTTTAGGGTCAACAAGCTTTCTTTGAAGATTTTCGGAATCAAGTGAGAAGAAAATTCGCTCAAGAAGGCTTGAACACTTGACCGATTGCATCGTCAAAGGGATAAAGTGATCGCGCACTGATCAGATTCCTACCGGCATATCTCCCCAGAATCTCAGAGGAGATTTACTTGTAATCTTTTTGAATCACTTGTAATTTTGATCCTCGATCCTTTTGTAAGTTTTTCCGCATTTTCAATGGAAAACAATAACATGTGCTGAGTATCAAGTGATAACATATTAATTGTCAGGTGTCAGATATTAAGTGTCAGGGATCAAGTGTCAAGTATAAACATATCAGTGTCAGCTAATTAACGTGTTAGTATCGGGTGAGTTGAATACAGAGTTGCAATATCATATGTCAGGTAATCATTCGGTCATATAACATGATACATGAGAATAGTATAATTAAATATTTCAAACTCTTCACAAGCATATTTATAACAATAATAGATTAATCTATTAATTAGCTATGCGAAGCCGAATGAAGCGGGAGCGTATCTAAGCATATCAATGCAGCTATAATACCAGTTCATTGAATTATAATAACGGCCAACAGGTATTCATATAACATTATTAGTAAAATATTATTAAAATATTAACTAAATAAATAATATAAAATTTTAAGAAAATCTAAAGAACATTAATAAAATTTTAAGAATACTAATAAAATATAAATATTAAAAAAATCTTAAGAAAAATAATAATGTATAAATATATTAATCAAAGTAGCTAAAATAGCTTTATCCTATTTATTTTTGAATATTAAATTGTAATCTGATTTAAATCTGAGACTTCCGACAACCCACTTCTATTTTTTTTATCGTGAACCATATCTAGCTGACAACTTTATTCGATTAATAAATTCTATTTTTTGCCTAAAAATTATTTCTTTCCTTCTGTAAAATTTGTGATGCATCTCTTGATCTATTCTTCTACCATCAATTGCTAATTTGAAGTAGAAATTGTAAATTATTTTTTGTGTATCATGATTGAAACTAATTTGAACTTTGTGAGCACCGAGTAGAGTATGATATACTTTTTTGCATATGTGAACCTGAAACCCAATGATCATGACTGCTCACTATCGAAACCCATCAAGAGTAGAATTTGGATGAAGAACTTAAACCCGACCATTTTCCATACACATACAATAACAACGCCAATTTCGGGTTGACACGTGGATTGGATCTCTTATAATCTCTTATAATATATGTGTGAGACCTACCCACATAACATATATAAAAGGATCAATACACGTGTCATTGCGTGATTAACCGTCTTATTATATGTGTGTGTGGCTCACACATAAAAGAGTCATATATCATGAGCAATAAAGATGAGACTAATGAAGAGAAAGTTTTGTCTTAAGGGTCTGTTTGGCAATAAAAGCTTTAATTGAAAATTTGAAAATTAATAATTCAGTTGAAAAATCATCTCAACTAACAATGTCAGTTTGCTGCGTATTTTTCTCTCCAAGAAAACTGAAATAGCTTAGAGATAAAAAAAATTTTGAGCTGATTTTCTGCCAATCAAACTCACCAATAAGAAAAAAATACATGTGGTCACAAATCCAGAGAAAATAAACATTTTGCTTATTATTTTTTCAAAATAAACAGGCTCTAAGTCTTTCCATCTTTGTCTCATTGAATGCAAAAAGGAACTTGCCAGCGTCCTCATCCTTATCATGTGCCCATGATTCTCTTTGTTCTTGCTTTCATTCTACAGTCACACACCATTTCTCTCTATTCTAGAACCTGATGTGGTATAAGTTTGAGTAATCTCGTGTTCCAAATGTGAGTGACCTGTGACGTTCCCTTTGCGTGTGACTTGTGTGAGAGAGAGAGAGGCGCTCGGGTTGGCTCCAAAGCATGAAGCATCCTGAGGGTTCTTTGTGCTGTGGGCCATCCATCACAGTTGATGATCAACTCGAAGCGAGAAAGTGAAAAGAAAACACGTTTTGGGGGTGGGGCTAACAAAACACGATTTCTTCTCGAGAGTGAAAAGAAAACACGTTTTGGGGTGGGGCTCACAAAATACGATTTCTTCTCTCTCGCTTCGAGCCGTCATCAGCTGAGATGGACGGCCCACAACGCAAAAGTCCATCACCTGGTCCTTCGCTGGTTAGAGGCAACCCAAACCCGAGAGAGAGAGAGAGAGAGAGAGAGAGAGAGAGAGAGATATGTCGCATGCGTAGCCCAAAGAATTAAGTTGGTTCTTTTAAAATCAGATATTGTTGGCCCAAAGGCCTTCCACTCTAGTTTTGATGATGATTAACTCATGTAGTTATGTGTACTAATTATCTTGTGATGTTTAAGTTTCAGATCATTAATCAAGATATTAGTTGGTGAAAGCTTCCACACATCTTTCACATGTTGATTCAAGAGCCCGAGCGTCAAAGATCATACATTGCACTTGCTCGGTGAATCAAGAGTTTTTGGATCGAGCCGTCTTGGAGATTGCGCTCTAGCTTGGAGATTGCGCTCTACAAGAAGACTTAGGTATCCATAGTTTTAGTTTTAAGTTTAAATCCTAATTGTAAAGATTAGAATAGTATGATAAGCTCAAGTTCACAACACACACCTTTCATATTTTGATTTTCGGTTTTAGGTTTAACCGATCTTGGTTTTCATGAATAGATTTTTATCAAAACAAGTTTACATGGTTTATGTATATTAGATTTGTTCTATATACATGCATGCTTCAATTGTTTAGACAAACTTTGTTTGATAATCTATTCCATGTGTTTTATGTTTTGGTATTTACAACAAAACATATTTTTGGACTTAATGACAAAAATCATGATATATATGTTTCTTGTATATTGAATTTCTATTCATATACAATATGCTTCAAAGTGTTTAAATATCATATTTTTGTATCATGGATGAGTTTTAGACAATGTGTATTTTCTATTCAAAATACAAGGTTTTAGAAAATACGGTTTTTGGTTTTTGGCAAAATTTCTATGACACAAAAATAGTCAAATATGTTTGAAATTTGTGTTAGGATTTTTAACACAAGTTTGTATTTCAATATAAAATAATAAAACTATTTTTGTGGAATTTTAGAGATTTTGTGGGATTTATTGGAATATTTTTTACCTCAGTTTTCTGACCCATTTGCTGCCTGCCAGGCTAGTTCGGTCGACCGTAACGGTCGACCGCATGTAGCCGGTCGACCGTCACGGTCGACCGACGACGTGCACAAACCTGTGCACATTCTGGCACAGTCAGCGGTCGACCGGGACGGTCGACCGGAGCAGAATAATCTGCTCTCGGGATTATTCGGTCGACCGGGCCGGTCGACCGTTAGTTGCCAACGGTCAAAAATTGACCGTTGGACGGTCGACCGGGCCGGTCGACCGGAAGGCTATTTCTGGCAAAAATTTTGTAAACGGCTAGTTTTCTAAAATTCCTATAAATACTCCATTTGAGAGAGTTTTTCTCTAAGAATTTTAGGGCTAAAATTTTCTATCTCTCTGGTGTTTTTGCTGCAATCAAAATAAGTTTTTGGATTCAAATTGAACAATCTTTTTGGTGTTTTCATTAGGGTTTGAAAAATCAAAGAAAAAGGTTTGGGAAAAGCTTTTGAATTGAACTTCTCTATCTTGGTTTCATTTATTTCCCAAAGATTTTCTTTGAGTTGCTGGTTTCAAATCCCTTGGTTTTCTCCACACTTGAGCTAAAATCTACTATCTATATCTATAGGATATTTGTGTGGGAGAAGAAGAAGTGGTTTGTGGTTGTTGTTGTGACCACCAAGTTGTAACCCAATCTTTTCTTAGCTTTGTGCTTTGGGTTGTATCCCTCTAGTTGAGAGGTGATCCTTGTATAGGTTGGTGATTGGGAGTTTGTTGTATTGGTTTGGAATTTGCCTCAAGGAGGAGGTTGTGATTGTGGCTTGAATTTGTGCCTCAAGGAGGAGGTTGTAAAGAGAGGAGTTGGGTACTCTTTGTAAAGGGTCCTAGGTGGACGAGCTAGTGGAAATCCTTCGTGTGTCGAAGGCGGGGATGTAGAGCTGGGTGCTCGAACCTCGATAACATATCCTTGTGTTTGCGTTTGATCTATTGGCTCTCTATCTCTCTCTCTTTACTTTGTGCCTTGCATTTCTACTTATTTTGCTCATTCATATTGCTTGGCTTGGTTGTGTGTGCATCACTTGTTGATCACACTTGAGTGTATTTGCTTTAAGTTTTTAAATTCCGCATTTAGTTCATAGATTAGCATTGTCACCTATTCACCCCCCCTCTAGGTGACTTTTCAATTGGTATCAGAGCTAGCGCTCCTGATATTTAGGTTTAACCACCTAGGAGTGTGATCTTGGTTTGCTAATCTTCATTTGCATTGTCATTTGCACTCATATTAGTTTGCACTCATGGCTAGCCCTCCTATGTTTGACCATTTTAGACTTGGCTCTTGGAAAGTTAACATGACTAGATATTTAAAAACACTAGGTCATCTAGTTTATCAAGCCATCACCATAGAAGCCCTCCCAAATACTAGTAAGCATAAGAAGGCCAATGCACTTGCACTTCAAACACTTAGAGCATCTTTTGATAATAATCTCTTACTTGTTTTTGATAGTTTTAACTCGGCTTTTGCAGTTTGGAGCGTCTTGACATCTCCGGAGCTTCCAAGGATCATCAACAATATGAGGAGATCTAGGAGAGATGTATCCGAAGAGCCTTGTTTCATGGCATATGGGAATGACTCCCATGAGGTACAATCGGACTCTCAAATACATGATAGCTCTAGCTCTTATTGTCATGGATGTTTTGAGGTTCAAAATTTAAATGTTGAACTTGCTTCTAAGCTTGAAAAATTCTTGAAAAAACATAACTCTTTGAAAGAAAAACATTTTGATTTACAAAAAGAAATGAAGGATTTATGCTCTACTTTTGAAACCGTTTTGCAAGAGAAGGAAGAGATTACTAGTGAATGTGACTCACTAAGATCTCAACTAGACATTGCTTTAAAAGAAATTGAAGTTTTAAAAGGCAAAAATGGTTGTGATGATATTTTGGAGCACAATGAGATTTTATCCTCAAGATTGGATTGTGTTTTCAAAGAAAACCTTACTTTGAAAAATAAAATTGATTCTATTACTAAAGAATTGAATTTGGTTTTGTCTAAAAATGAATCTTTGCAAAATGATATTGATTTGCATGTTTGTCATGCTAATGTAGCTTCTACTTCTTGCACTCCTATAGCATGTTCCACTTTGTCTTCTAGCATAGAAAATGATATAAATAATTTGAAGAAAAGTGTTGATTGTTTGGGCTCCACCTTGAGCCATTGTGCCATGAATCACACACGTTTGGAAACCTTGATTCGCAAGAAACAAGTTCCAACCTTGCATGCACACCCATCTAGGCATACACATGCTTCTCATGATCACCATCATCATATGTATGCTCACGTGTACACATGTACACATTGTGGTCGAAAAGGCCACCTTGCTAGATTTTGTTATGATCGCATTTATCATGAAAATTTAGCAACTAATTTTGTTTGG
Source organism: Agave tequilana (assembly GCA_038442645.1). Taxonomy (NCBI): domain Eukaryota; kingdom Viridiplantae; phylum Streptophyta; class Magnoliopsida; order Asparagales; family Asparagaceae; genus Agave; species Agave tequilana. Next base: position 26,161 of record JAVJIF010021957.1, on the reverse strand, counting down.
GTGAGAAAAGAAACTAACCCCCGTGGACCCACTAGAAAATGGGTACCAAGATCCACCTCTTTGACTTTTGATGTAGGTGGGAGCTCTCGCATCACGTGAGAGTGGAGGTACCTTGAGGTGGATGCGTTCCGAGCTTGAATGAGAACTATTTGGATGCTTCACTCTCAAAGAGATTAGGTGGAGATGACCACCATGTTTTGGAGAACTAGAGATGCACCGTCATTGGTTTTGGTATCATTCTCTAACTCCCATTTATTATTTACATGCTTCTTAGATCATTCATTTATAGCATGTTGTATTTTGATGTTCATTATGATTATGCCTTGTTCATTAGACTTGAGATATACATGTTTAGTTACTTGAGCACCCATGTTTCATATGGATTTATATTTAGTGTTCACTTCTTGTTTAAGCTAACATGTATGCCCTAGATCTAATGCACATGCATATGCATAATGATCATATGATGTTCATGATTCCATGATTTTTGTTTAGATGATTATATGGATGTTTGTGATATATCTTGTGTGCATTTCATCATTGCACTTTATTCATTCTTTGTTCGATCAATTCTCATACAATAAGGTTGCATTGCGCACCTCTAACCCATTCAAGGGGAATCAGGAGGAAGGAGTTCAGAACCCTTCACGGGGTATACGGCTCTTAGTCTTGTTTTGAGAGATCGTTGCATCATACATCCATCTTAGTTTTAAAAAGTCATTAATACTTCATATTTTTGATTAATATGATCATATTGATTTTTGACCCGTTTTATGCCTCATGATTTGATTACTTGCTTGAATGTTAGTTTTCATTAAGACTAGGATTTATACTTGTACAACTAGTGAGCTACAAATAGACCTTTATATATTTGTGCTTGAACGCTCATTTGTAGTCATTTGATGTACTAGTATAGTCTAGTTTTGATGATTCATGCATTTGACTTGTATTCCTCATTTTTAATGTGTTTCTATGATCTTGTGGTTGACTTCATGTATATGTCTATCTTGTCCAAATTATTGTTTATACTTATACATCCTTGAGCCACGTGCCTTCATGCATATACTTTTGTGGACTCTTCATGTTTGGGATATGTATGTATACTTTAGTTTGTACATGACATACATATGCCTTGAAGTTTAAATCATTATGATGATTTCCATGTTTGATTGTGATTTCAATTGATATGATGATTTCAATAAATTACATGATTCACTATTATATCAAGATTTGATAATTTCTATATTAAGCTTAATTGTCCATTTTCATGATGAAATGTATTTCACATTACACTTGTTCACTCACTTTATTATGTTTCTCATGATTGTGATTTTCATGAGTATGATATGAGCTTTATGGACTTTGAGTGTTTAGTGATCTTGTGAATTTCATGTTTCATGAAAAATCCTTTTTGTTTTATCTTGAAGGATTTCTACTAGTTTTTCAAATTTTCATAAACTAGTTCATATTCTTCACTTTGGTAGTGATTTTCAAACATACTCTATTTTCAAATCTATTTTTGAAAAACCCCTACCATCGATGGGCGGTTGGATGGGAGATCATGTTCTTGTATGCTTTATAATGAAAATCCTTTTTATCTTGAACCATGATTGGGTGGTAGGTTATATGTGATATACACTTGTAATTATTGTTGTTTCAATTGGTATCATTGAACTCTTTCAATTGGTATCAATATGACATCTTTTTGTATACTCATATATGTTTGTATTTTATATATGTATGCTTACACTTCATATAGTATCAATTTCAATTGGTATCTATTTCTTACATACATATATAGATGATTTATTTGTGATTCAAGATATCACAAATTTTGTTTATGCTTAGCTTGAACTTTTCAAATTGAAACAATGTTAAAGCGAATTTTCAATTGAGTTAATTTTCAATTGGTATCTTATTTCAAGCATATGCATATTTTCATTTGGTATTTCATAAAGGGGGAGAAAACTAGTATCTTATTTTTTTAATTGGCATCTTATCTCTCATTTGATATTTTGTTTGGATTCCACTCCCTTACTTTATGATAGAAAATAAAGATTTCATTTGGCAAAGAATAATTGTTTCATTTGGTATCAAGATTTGTTTTTAAGGAAATTCAAAATTAGTATTGTTTAATTCCAATATTGGTATCTAATTTGTTTGTTTACAATTGGTAGGTTATTTGTTTACTTACTAATTGGTATCAAGATTTTCATTTTTTTTGTGTTTTCAATTGGTATATGTTCTCGTTTTGATTGATTTGTTGTTTTTCAATTGGTATCAATATACACTTCATTGCCACATTTTTTTTGGTATCATATTTGATTTAACCCTTTATTAGTTCTTTGCTTTGAACAAAAAGGGGGAGAAAAAAATTTATTGTTTTTGCTTTTATTTTTAACCCTTTTTGATGATTGACAAAAAGGGGGAGAAGAATTTGAGTTTTATATGCATATTTATGTTTGCATATAGTTTACATTTGATGAAAAGAAGCCTTGTTTATATGCATGTCTATGCATGTTTTATGTTTCATTTTTATTGGTATCAAGAGCATGTTTTGATATTGTTTTAAACACATATAAACATGTTGTTAAGAACATTCATTGCATATCTTATATGTTTTATTGTTATGCATGAGTTAAGGGGGAGCTTCTTTGAAGCTTTACTTTAATCCATGCATATATAACTCCATGAGTTTTGTCATCATCAAAAAGGGGGAGATTGTTGGCCCAAAGGCCTTCCACTCTAGTTTTGATGATGATTAACTCATGTAGTTATGTGTACTAATTATCTTATGATGTTTAAGTTTCAGATCATTAATCAAGATATTAGTTGGTGAAACTTCCACACATCTTTCACATGTTGATTCAAGAGCCCGAGCGTCAAAGATCATACATTGCACTTGCTCGGTGAATCAAGAGTTTTTGGATCGAGCCGTCTTGGAGATTGCGCTCTAGCTTGGAGATTGCGCTCTACAAGAAGACTTAGGTATCCATAGTTTTAGTTTTAAGTTTAGATCCTAATTGTAAAGATTAGAATAGTATGATAAGCTCAAGTTCACAACACACACCTTTCATGTTTTGATTTTCGGTTTTAGGTTTAACCGATCTTGGTTTTCATGAATAGATTTTTATCAAAACAAGTTTACATGGTTTATGTATATTAGATTTGTTCTATATACATGCATGCTTCAATTGTTTAGACAAACTTTGTTTGATAATCTATTCCATGTGTTTTATGTTTTGGTATTTACAACAAAACATATTTTTGGACTTAATGACAAAAATCATGATATATATATGTTTCTTGTATATTGAATTTCTATTCATATACAATATGCTTCAAAGTGTTTAAATATCATATTTTTGTATCATGGATGAGTTTTAGACAATGTGTATTTTCTATTCAAAATACAAGGTTTTAGAAAATACGGTTTTGGTTTTTGGCAAAATTTCTATGACACAAAAATAGTCAAATATGTTTGAAATTTGTGTTAGGATTTTTAACACAAGTTTGTATTTCAATATAAAATAATAAAACTATTTTTGTGGAATTTTAGAGATTTTGTGGATTTATTGGAATATTTTTTACCTCAGTTTTCTGACCCATTTGCTGCCTGCCAGGCTAGTTCGGTCGACCGTAACGGTCGACCGCATGTAGCCGGTCGACCGTCACGGTCGACCGACGACGTGCACAAACCTGTGCACGTTCTGGCACAGTCAGCGGTCGACCGGGACGGTCGACCGGAGCAGAATAATCTGCTCTCGGGATTATTCGGTCGACCGGGCCGGTCGACCGTTAGTTGCCAACGGTCAAAAATTGACCGTTGGACGGTCGACCGGGCCGGTCGACCGGAAGGCTATTTCTGTCAAAAATTTTGTAAACGGCTAGTTTTCTAAATTTCCTATAAATACTCCATTTGAGAGAGTTTTTCTCTAAGAATTTTAGGGCTAAAATTTTCTATCTCTCTGGTGTTTTTGCTGCAATCAAAATAAGTTTTTGGATTCAAATTGAACAATCTTTTTGGTGTTTTCATTAGGGTTTGAAAAATCAAAGAAAAATGTTTTGGGAAAAGCTTTTGAATTGAACTTCTCTATCTTGGTTTCATTTATTTCCCAAAGATTTTCTTTGAGTTGCTGGTTTCAAATCCCTTGGTTTTCTCCACACTTGAGCTAAAATCTACTATCTATATCTATAGGATATTTGTGTAGGAGAAGAAGAAGTGGTTTGTGGTTGTTGTTGTGACCACCAAGTTGTAACCCAATCTTTTCTTAGCTTTGTGCTTTGGGTTGTATCCCTCTAGTTGAGAGGTGATCCTTGTATAGGTTGGTGATTGGGAGTTTGTTGTATTGGTTTGGAATTTGCCTCAAGGAGGAGGTTGTGATTGTTGGCTTGGATTTGTGCCTCAAGGAGGAGGTTGTAAAGAGAGGAGTTGGGTACTCTTTGTAAAGGGTCCTAGGTGGACGAGCTAGTGGAAATCCTTCGTGTGTCGAAGGCGGGGATGTAGAGCTGGGTGCTCGAACCTCGATAACATATCCTTGTGTTTGCGTTTGATCTATTGGCTCTCTATCTCTCTCTCTTTACTTTGTGCCTTGCATTTCTACTTATTTTGCTCATTCATATTGCTTGGCTTGGTTGTGTGTGCATCACTTGTTGATCACACTTGAGTGTATTTGCTTTAAGTTTTTAAATTCCGCATTTAGTTCATAGATTAGCATTGTCACCTATTCACCCCCCCCCCCTCTAGGTGACTTTTCAGATATGTCATAACTTATCTATAAATTACTAATTTATAGTTTTAGGATTCATTGCTTGAATACTAGCAAAGACAAAAATCTAGCATATACCTCCGTGGTGGGCGTAATTAGTCTCCACATGTGTGGCACTGATATGAGCGTTGTGATTGTTTCAGGATTTATTTGCACTTGCACATGCACAAGAAGATAATCAAGATATCCAATTACAGGGTTTAACAGGAGTATAATATAAGGAGTTTCCCTGTTACAGAGGTTCAGGAACACAGGAGTTCAGGAGCACAGGAGTTTAGGAGTATCAGAGTTCAGGAGTACCACATGTCTGGTAACAGTACAATAATCATGTGAAGTCCCCGTAAAAGGGATAATCATGAATGGACAATGTAATACAGGTGTCCGGTGTAATAGTATCCAGTCAAGCGTCACAACATCAAGTCAAGTGTATCATTACCAAGTGATAGCATGTTCCGAGTATCAAGTGATACCATATTAATTGTCAGGTCTCAGATATTAAGTGTCTGGGATAAGTGTCAAGTATAAACATATCAGTGTCAACTAATTAACATGTTGGTATCGGGTGAGTTGAATACAGAGTTACAACATCATATATCAGGCAATCATCCGATTATATAACATGATACAGGAGAATAGTATAGTTAAACATTTCAAACTCTTCACAATCATATTTATAACAACAATATATTAATCTATTAATTAGCTATGCGAAGCCGAGCGAAGCGGGAGCGTATCTTGGCATATCCAATGCAAGTACAATACCAGTTCAATGAATTATAATAACAGCCAATAGGTATTCATATAACATGTTAATATTAGAAATTCACTCGCATATCATATATCGACTTGCAAAATGATGTATCATGTATTAAAAGCCAGAATAGCATATCTCAGAAAAGGTACTCGCCCAAATCATCGAAAATAGCGTAAAATCTCGGAATACCAAAAACACGTGCTTGCCACCATTCCATAATAAAATATATAATTATAATTTTTAGAGAGAGAATTATAGAAGAGTGGGAGAGGAGAGAGAAAATAATGAAAGAGAGAGAGAGATGTTGGGGGGGAGAGAGAGAGTGAGAGGGGGGAGAGAGAATGTATGCTGGAAAGGGAAAAGATAACAAGGATTAGAAAAGAAGGGAGAGAAAAGAAAAGAGAAAGAAAGAAAGAAAGAAATGAGGGAAAAGAAAAAGGGAAAAAGAGGGTGGTTGTGGCCCTGTTGGCGGCCAGGGGCAGCGCCGCCTCTAGAGGGGGTGGCGTGCGACCGGTGCCTGGGGGGAGGAGGAGGTGGAAGGTGTTGTTTTGGTGTTGGTAGTTGTTGTTATAGTTGTTGGTGGTGGTGGAAATGTTGGACGTGGAGTTGATGGTTGTAAGGAGGAGATGAAGGTGGTGTGGTGAAGGTGTTGGTGGTGATGGGGATGATGGAGTGGTGGTGGTGAGTTTGTGGGTGATGATGGTGGTGGAGATTCGTGATGGAGTGGATGGTGTTGGTGGAAAGTGGAGAAGCAGGTGATGTTGTAGTAGAGGAGGTGGTGGAGGGAAGGAAAGATGGTGGTGGAAGTGGTGGAGGAGGTGGTGGGTTTGAAGGAAGAAGTTGGTGGTGGTGGGAAGATAGGAGAAGTAAAGAAGTGAAAGAGAAGAAAAGAGGAGAGATATGAAAAGTGGAGGAGGGGGACTTGACCGGCTTGGGGTACGCCGGCGGTGCCGGCCTAGGCTTGCCATCGACCAAGGAGGAGGAAGAGGGAAGGAGTGGGGGGGTAAGAGGAGAGAAGATGAACGAGAGTGAGGGAGAAAAGAAATAAAAAGAAAGGAAATGATAAAAGGAAAAAGAGAGAAGTGATGGGATAGGGAGTAACTATTAGCAGGTGATGGAATGGGAAGTGGGCTGGTCAGTTGACTGACGTAGGGGAAGGGAAAAGAAAATGAAATGAAGAAAGAAAATGAAGAGAGAAGGAAAAATAATATTATTTAAATAGAGTAAAAATTGACTGTTTCAGAAACGCTCCAAAAAATTCTCAAAATAAAAAATATTATTTTAAGATGCTTAATGAAATCAGATTTGAGAAATTTAATCTGATTTTTAAATTAAAAACCCTGTAATCTTTCGGCGATACCGGTCGACACCAAGATCAGTCAAATTTTTATAAATTCAGAAAAATCTCAAAAAATGTATTTAGATAGAAAATAAAATTTTAAGAAGTAATATGAAAGCCGTTTCTAAATATTTAACTCCGTTTAAAAACTAAAAATTCGGGAATCGGTCAGCGATACTAATCGACGCCGATTTTAAAGATTTGGCAAATTAATTCTAAAAATTCCAAAAAATTATGAAAAATCTAAAATATTAGAAAATAATATTTAAAATTAAAATTAATCAAATCTGACCATCGAAAAGACCAAATCGAGTATTAAAGTAGGATCGGGTCCCGGTTCAGACTAGAGCTGACTCTGAGTCCACGAATTCGGATCCAATACAAAACAATAGCACAAATAATCATAAAATAAAAAAAATACAAAACTAAATCAAAAAATGTAAATAAAAAATCAGAATACGTATATAAGTATGTATTCAGGTACGGGGTGTTACATTCCATCTACCTTACAAAAATTTCGTCCTCGAAATTTCGATAAGGGGGAGATGAACACAGAAAGGATATGAATGAGAATTATACCAATAAAGATATGAATAACTGAGGGTCGTTCTCATAATCGACTGAACGATAAACTCAGGACTTAGACATTACTGTACTTCCTACTGATCCTCTGACGGTGCCATAATAATATTATTGACCTGATGTCTGCTGATAAAAGAATACTACCAGAACTTCAGAAGACTGACCCATTCTGAATAATATAAAGTGAGCCGACTTGGTGAGATAATCAATAATAATTCTTTTCAATTGCAAGGTAAAGCTAATGAAATCTATAGAAATCCATAGTGCTGAATCCATAATATAAAATCTCTGTGTGACATAAAACTGTTCTTGACGAAGAGTCTGTAGTAAAATTACTTATGTGCACGCATATTAATTCTCCGAGAATAGGCCAAAATACCGAAAATAAAGAAAATCCTGATAATACTGAGCATATATAAAGAGGACCGATAATTAAGGATTTCTGAATTCTGGGTGTTGTTAACTCTGAAAGACAAAGCCAAGAATATAGAATAACCATAAAGAATTTTGAATACTGACTTCTGAATGATAACCCGACTGTAGATAAAACATTAGAGAATACTCAAACCCTGCCAGGTTGGCCAAATGGATCATTCATAAGGATCATGGCGATAGCTCACATACAGTGAAAAAACCTTGTTCATCAGATTCATGAAAACATGCTAGGCGGGAGAAATCTAAGGAACGGGCTAGAGTGCTAAGCACTGAAGGGACTAGCCATGAGCGAAGTCAAGCCTAGGTGAGGCCATCGCATAACACAGCTTAGGCGTTAAGCATTAGGGTGCGGCGGAGCTAACGCTCTGTGAGGCCGCACTTGGCGGAGCTCACGCGGCAAAGCCAGCGCACAATGCTAAATGCTAAGCATCAGGGTGCAGCGAAGCCCACACCTGGTTAGGTTTACGTGTGAGTAGAATACGACCCTCGCTTGGCAAGGCTAGCGGGGTTCATGGTCCACTAAATCTATAAAGTCTGAGAAGAGTTGGTGGCTTTGAGAACACGATCAAGAATTCATAATAACCGAATGAGTCTCAAATACTGTCTTCTGAATAATAACCTGACTGCAGATCAGTTCTGAGAGTACTCGAGTTCCATGAATTTGGTAGAAGAAATCATGATTGCTACTAGAATAATAAAAATAGAAAATACCATAACTCTGTCTGGCAGAAGTCCTGAATCTGGAATACTATTTCAAATCGACGCTTCTTATGTAATGATACAGTCTCTCTGATTATATAAGTGATAATTACTCCACTTTCTGTACTTATTCCCCTGTGATGCATTCATACATGCAAGAATAGAATGCGAGGCCGAAAAACTATCCAATATAAGACAATGTGGTGTACCAGAGTAAAAAAATACCAGAACAGAATGAGAGCGAACCACATCTGTCTTGCCGCTACCCTACCAGTCTATCCATATCTCAAGTTGGTATAAGGATGACAGGAACTAAAAATGAAAAAGGATGGAAGAGATTCAAGAATCAAGGGAAGGACGATCAAGATGGAATAGATAACTTTGTACTTGTAGTTGGATTGTATAACCATGACTCATGCGTTCCTGTTACAAATTTCTTTACCATTAATTTGCCGACTGGTTGTACTGAAGATGTGCAAGCCTAGGCTCTGATACCACCCTGTACGCCCTGATCCCACGGGTACGGAGACATTACTACGACGTATATACGCAGGTTGGAAATACCCTCACGTATATACGCTAAGAATCAGTACAGGTAAGAATCAGAGTACAAAAGCATAGTGGTAATATACATTCCAACAATAATAACACAAGCACACAATTATCACAGAGCATGATACAATATCTCAAGAATATTAGATCAGCAAGAAGCACAAAAACAGGAGTACAATATAAAAGACGGGAAAGTACTCATGAGTAGCAAGATGAGAATCTCGCGAGCCGAAAAAAGGAAAGTTGGAAGAAAGAGGATCTGGCATGCAACGCTAATCCACACACTTTTGCTACGCACTCTGATCAGCTATAGTAAGGCCACCACGGTCCAGACTCTAGGATCTGGACATGAGGATCGAGGGTTGTCAGAAAGTAACCCAACGAGAACGCAAGATAAAGTCAGTTTGCGTGCTCAGGTAATCACACGTGTACATGATCAAGTGATGTGATTCATGCATACAGGTACAAGCAATGACTAGTAATATAAATGGAAATCAGAGAATCGATATGAAAACCCGAAAATAAACAAGCCATGTGATTCAACACAATAGCACAAATGTCATATGTAAGTGGCGGTGAGGATAATGTATTGTGTCACATGTCTCACAAGTATAGATTAAATATGTCGCTAGTCAGATGACAGTAACATGTTATTATTATATTATTAAGACTCGTCTAATTTGTATGTTTCGGTATATGTCCCATACCATATACCTCCGCTTACAAGTCGAGCGAGGTTGGATATTGGAAACTGGTGGAGATCGACGAATCATGTTTAGAATGGGTCCCGTGCATGCCCGAGACAACGGTCCAGGAGTATCCGGTACTAAGCCGGAACGTATCGCTAGGTACCGGGTCTTATTAAATGCCTGTAGGACTTAGTATACGCCCGAACAGAAATAGAGTGTCACCGATCCCTAAAGAAATATACCCAGGGATTACGGCACACCCGGCAGGAGGTAGGGGAGTAGGGGTGCCAGTACACCCCACAGAAACACCTGGTGGCCACCAGGTAAAATTGCAAGTATTAGTTGTACAACATTTGTATGACCACCATAAACACAGAAGCTATATCGGTACCCATCAGTTTCTCCCGTCCCAATGTAAGTTGTTCAATTATTAGAGATTGTCCAGTGATAATGTCCATAAGGTGTTCACAGTAATCCAATATCCATGATTATCCAATTACGGTGATCAACAGGAGTATAATATAAGGAGTCTCCCTATTACAGCGGTTCAGGAATACAGGAGTTCAGGAGCATAGTAGTTCAGGAGTACCGAAGTTCAAGAGTACAAGATGTCTGGTAACAGTATAATAATCATGCCAAGTCCCCGTAAAAGTGATAATCACGGATGGGCAATGTAATATAGGTGTCCGGTGTAATAGTATCCAATCAGGCATCACAACATCAAGTCAACTGTATCAGTACCAAGTGATAGCATATGCCGAGTATCAAGTGATAGCATATCAATTGTCAGGTATCAGATATTAAGTGTTAGGGATCAAGTGTCAAGTATAAACATATTAGTGTTAGCTAATTAACATGTTGGTTTCGGGTGAGTTGGATATAGAGTTACAACATCATATGTCAGGTAATCATCCGGTCATATAACATGATATAGGAGAACAATATAGTTAAACATTTCAATCTCTTCACAATCATATTTATAACAACAATAGATTAATCTATTAATTAGCTATGCAAAGTCGGGCGAAGCGGGAGCGTATCTAGGCATATCCAATGCAAGTACAATACCAGTTCAATGAATTATAATAACGGCCAATAGGTATTCATGTAACATGTTAATATTAGAAATTCACTAACGATGTATCATGTTTTAAAAGCCAGAATAGCATATCCTAGAAAAGATACTCACCTAAATCATCAGAAAATGGCGTGAAATCTCGGAATACCAGAAACATGTGCACACCACCAATTCATGTTAAAATATATAATTATAATTTTAGAGAGAGAATTATAAAGGGGAGAGAGAGGGGGAGAGAAAAGAATGCAAGTGAGAGAGATGTTGGGGGGAGAGAGTTAAAGAGAAAGAGACAGAGAGTGAGAGAGGGGGGAGAGAGAGAGAATGTATGCTGGAAAGGGAAAAGAAAACAAAGATTAGAAAAGAAGGGAGAGAAAAGAGAAAGAAAGAAAGAAAGAAAGAAAGGAGGGAAAAGAAAAAGGGAAAGAGAGGGTGGTTGTGGCCCTGCCGGCGGCGAGGGGCGGTGCCACCGTCGAAGGGGGGCGGCATGCGGCTGAAGCCCGGGGAGGAGAAGGAGGTGGAGGGTGTTGTTTTGGTGATGGTGATGGTTGTTGTTGTAGTTGTTGTTGGTGGTGGAGATATTAGAGGTGGAGTTGATGGTGGTGAGGAGGAGATGAAGGTGGTGTGGTGAAGGTGTTGGTGGTGAAGGGGATGATGGAGTGGTGGTGGTGGTGATGTAAGCGGTGGTGAGTTTGTGGGTGATGGTGGTGGTGGAGATTGGTGATGAGGTGGATGGTGTTGGTAGAATGAAGTGGAGGAGGAGGTGGTGCTATTGTAGAGGAAGTGTGGAGGGAAGAAAAGATGGTGGTGGAAGTGGTGGAGGAGGTGATGGGTTTGAAGGAAGAAGTTGGTGGTGGTGGGGATGCTTAAGATAGGAGAAGGAAAGAAGTGAAAGAGAAGAAAGGAGGAGAGATAGGGAAAGTAGAGGAGGGAGGCTTGGCCGGCCTGGGACACGCCGGCGGCAGTGGCGACCTGGGCTACCTTCGGCCAAGAAGGAGGGAAAGTGAAGGAGTGAAGGGGTGAGAGGAGAGAATATGAATGGGAGTGGGGGAGAAAAGAAATAAAAAGAAAGGAAATGATAAAAGGAAAGAGAGAGAGAAGTTATGGGATAGGGAGTAGGTATTCGCAGGTGATGGGATGGGAAGTGGTGGTCAGTTGGCTGATGTGGGGGAATGGATAAGAAAAAGAAATGAAGAAAGAAAATGAAGAGAGAAAAAATAATATTATTTAAATAGGGTAAAAATTAACTGTTTCAGAAACACCCCAAAAAATTCTCAAAAATAAAAAATATTATTTTAAGATACTTGATGAAATCAGATTTGAGAAACTCAATCTGATTTTTAAATTGAAAATTTTGAATTCTTCTGGCGATACCAATCGACATCAAAATTGGTCAAATTTTGATAAATTTAGAAAAATCTCAAAAATGCATTTAGATAGAAAATGAGATTCTAAGAAATAGTGTGTAAGTCGTTTCTAAAAATTCAACTCCGTTTAAAAAATAAAAATTCAAGAATCAGTCAGCGATACCGATCGACACCGGTTTTGAAGATTTTGCAAATTAATTCTGAAAAATTTCAGAAAATCAAGAAAAATCTAAAATATTAGAAAATAATATTTAAAATTGAAATCGGTCAAATCTGACTATCGAAAAAATCAAATCGAGTAATACACTAGGATCGAGTCTCTGGTTTAGACTAGGGGTGACTCCGAGTTCACGAATCCGGATCCAATACAAAACAATAATACAAATAATATAAAATAAAAATAAATACAAAACTAAATCAAAAAATATGATATAAAAATCAGGATACGTATCTAAATACGTATTCCAGAAAAGGGGTGTTACACCTAGTGAGTAAAATCACGCAAGAAATCTACAGAGTGGCATGCATATAACAAAATGAAACATGATTTGTGCACCAGTAAATAAACATAAATATGGATTGAACAAGATAAAATGAGCTTGATGATACAGTAAAGACAAGGCAAACGTAATAGGTATTTAAGTAATATAATTCATCAATCGAAAAATTTCAATTTACTTTTCTATACATTTTCTTATTCTCTTGTAATAATATCTCGTATTTCATCAGAAATATATATATATATTTCTTTATATATTACCCAAACTCATCACAATACTGTAACGCCCCGATCCTGCGAGTACGGATATGTTGCTGCGATGTATATACACAGGTCAGAAATACCCTCACATATATACGCTAGGCATCAGTACAGGCAATAATCAGAATACGAAAGTATGTGGTGCATTATACATTCCAATATATGAGTACAATTATAAAGTTATCACAGGATGTGACATAATATTACAAAAATATTACATTATAGACAGGCGCAAATGCGAAAATAAAAAAAGATATATAATTATGAACAGTATAAAAGATGCTCACAAGTTACAAAAGAAAAACTCGAGAGACGAGCGGGGAGCCTGGAAGGATAGGGCCTCAGGCGGGTCAACCGCTGATCACGACGCTACCGCTGTGCCACTCTGATCAATAGGAAGTCCATCACGGTCCAAGCTCTGGGATTTGAACATGCAGATTTAAGGTTTTTAGAAGAAACCAAACGGCAAGATGAGTGCCAAGTGGCGTGCAGGGACTAACATACGTGTATCGATAAATTCGAATCATAAGCATGCATTGAAAACCGTGTCATGAGTACAGACATACAGAAGCAGCCAATGAGGCATCAAGTGAAATAAATGTGACAAAACCAATTATATAAGCCCAAATTACCCATTCGTGACATTAGTACATCAAAGGAATAATCTAAGCAAGGAAACCCTCATATATATATATATATATATATATATATATATATATATATATATATATATATATATATATATATACGTTATATCTCACATCACCTAATTTGATTTCATATAACCTGAGTTATCTCCTGATCTAAGAAAACATCTAAAATACATAAAAAACAATAAAACAGATAATATCGATACAAGCTAAACCAGTTGTACTAGCTCAGTTTACAGCTTCATAAGACTAATACATCGAAGGAATAATTCAAAAAAGGAAACCATCATATATATACCTTGTATCTCAGGTTACCGTACTCTGAGTTCATACAACCCGAATTGCAAAACAACCAAGGAATTATTATATTAGTACTTTGTTATTATTACTTGTCCGACCCATATATCTAAATATGTGTACTGGCGTACGTTTTATCCCACATACCTTCATATATGAGTAAGTCGAGGTTGTTATTGGAAACTGATGCTAAAACCAACAGGTTATGTTTACAATGGATCTCGTGCATGCCTGAAACCATGGTCCAGGGTGTTCCGTTGCTGGTGTACGAAACCGGCCACAAGGCATACAAGAGGTGGGTCTTATTATATACCCATTCAGGAATATAACAGGAGGAAGGGAGCCAACGCTCCCTCGGAACACCTGGAGGCCCTCAGGTAGAACCAGAAGTTTTAGTTACACAACATATCTAATAGCAATGTAAATGTATTCACCACTTGAAGTTCATAAATTTCCCCCTTACACGATATAAGTTATCATTTTAATAGTTATTATGTAATTATCAATTTACGGAAACAACAGGAGCATGACAGGTTCAGGAGTTACATGAGTACATGAGTACTTAAGTACATGAGTACTAGGGATATAGGTCACTGTATATAATACAAGATAGCAGTTACAAGATTCTCATAATATGATAATCTCAAGTCAAGTATTAAGCAGGACAGATATCAGGTGATAACATGTCAGGTGTCAAGTGACAACAAGCAAGTATTAGATGTTAAGTAATAGCATGTCAGTTGATAGCACAACAGATATCAGCTGCTCTATAACACAACGTAGGAAAACGGTACTAATTCAAGAGATCAGTATGAATACAAGAAAATGGTATTGATATAGGGATTAGTATGAATGCAAGAAAATGGTACAGCTTTGAAAAATAGTATAAGGAAAGATTTTTAACTCTTCACAACCATTAATAAAAGAGTTAATCAAACTATCGAGAGGCAGGCGAGTAAGCAAGCAAGCGAACATTCAAGCGAAGCTAAGTAAAGCTGGAGTGAAACTAATATACAACACTAGGTGCTATCACACTCGGCGTGGTTATCACTCGCGACATAGCTAAACGCACATGGCGAAGTGAGCGTGGGAACGCTATGCTACCGTATATGGCGAAGTCGCGCTCACGGAGTAACTACGCTCGAATGGAGTTAGCTATAAAGTGTTGACGCTAGGTTCTCCTGCCAGGCGTAGCGTAAAAAATGTTCAAAATACTTTAATTAACCTCAGAGAGGTCAAACCCAGAGACTATAGTATAAAACCGCAGAGCTGTTAGCTCAGAGGCTGAGTAAGTATCTGCAAGAGATGTTAGCAACAAAGAACACACATGCATATATAGGTAACAAGCAAGAGAACCGCCAAGTGGTTAAGCCTGGAGGCTGAGCAAGCAGGTGTATAGCTAAACTATGTCTATCGAGGGTACGCAATTAAGTTTGGCTCGCAGACACACGATATAATTAGTAAAACCCGGAGGGTGAGGAAGGTGGGAGCATAGTTAAGTCGTGCCTGACGAGGCTACGCAATTAAGCTTGGCTCGTAGACAAACGGCTTAATTAGGCTCTCGACGAAGCTAGAAAGTCCAAGAGATTTATCTTGAAAGCTGATATGTAACCGTAGAGCGGTTAAGCCTGGAGGCTGAGTCCCAAGGCTAATGACCATGAAGGGTCAGACACGCATGATAATAGAGCAAATATCACAGTAGTATACAAGTACAAAAATTAAACTACACATTACAATCACTCGTCACACCGCTACAGATACATATCCACAGAATACATCTACACACCACACTAATACAAATACACCACACTGGTACAATTACACACGTCCAAAAATACAATACAAAATCTCAGAAATACAATAAAAACCCGTCGGAGAGGAGGTGGATGGGGTGATTGATGATGAAATGAAGGAGGTGGTGGGAGTGGTTTCAGAAGCTGCGGAGGGGTTATACTAGAAGAGTTTGCCAGAGGAGAGCGTTGGTGGTGGACGCGGTAGTGTTGGTGGTGTAGGTGATGAAGTAGATGGAGTTGAAAAGTGATGGTGGTGGTGGTGTTTTTGATGGTGGAGGAGTATGGAAGGGGGTTATTGGGCCACCAGAGTTTGGCCAGAGTGGGAGGCCACCTCCAGAGGCTCGCCAGCTAGGTGGGGGTCCGGTGAGGATTAGGTACTGGTGTGCAGGAGAGGTTAAGGAAAAAGGGGAGGGAAAATATATGTGAGAGAGAGATTTTTGTAAGAGGGGGATGTTTTATGAGATTCACATCTCAATTAATATGAGACTCGCATCTGGGTATAGGCCAGGCCAACGTTGGCTGGGTGGGACCTGAGTTTGTCAGTGGAAAGAGAAAACGTAGGTAGGATATTTTGAGGGGTTGCGTGGTAGAGAAAAAATGAGAAAAGTAAATAAAAGATAAAGAAAAGGAATGAAAAAAGAATGCGTGGATAAGAAAATTAGAAACGAGAAAAAGGAAAGAAAATATCTGGGTAAAACTTCAGAATATGAGAAAACTCCGAAAACATTGGAAAGCTGAAAAAATGAAGTCACTCGGAAAAGTCTCCAAAAATTCTTAAAAATAGAGAATATTATTTTAAGATACATGGTTAACTCAGATTCAAAAAATTCAGTCCCATTTTCAAATTAAAATCTTAAAATC
Source organism: Agave tequilana (assembly GCA_038442645.1). NCBI lineage: Eukaryota > Viridiplantae > Streptophyta > Magnoliopsida > Asparagales > Asparagaceae > Agave > Agave tequilana. The sequence goes on along the minus strand of JAVJIF010021957.1, from coordinate 9,539 downwards.
TATCGGCGGTTCCAGTCCGACACCAAATCCGGCCGAATTTTGATATATTCAGAAAAATCATCAAAAATGCATTTAGATAGAAAATATGATTCTAAAAAATAATATGAAAGTAGTTTCTAGAAATTCAACTCTATTTGTAAATTAAAAGTCCAAAAATCGATCGGTAACGCCGGTCAATACCGGTTTTGAAGATTTTGCAATTAAATTCAGAAAATTTTTAGAAAATCAAGAAAAATCTAAAATATTGAAAAATAGTATTTGAAAAAAAAATCAATCAAATCTGATTATCAAAAATATCAAATTGAGCAGTATACTGGGATCAGGTTCCCTGTTTAGATTAGAGCTGACTCTGAATCCAAGAATCCGGATCCGATACTAAGTAATAACATGAGTAATCACAAAATAAAAATAACTACAGGGAGATAAATAGAAAAATGTGATCAAAAAATCAGAATACGTATCTAAGTACGTATTCCAAGAATGGGGTGTTGCAAATACTATGCATAAAGAACTCACAACATATTAAGTGGTTGTTCCGTTATCTTTTATCTCACTAAACTCATAACATAATATTTTTTATTTCATTGCATTTATACACATATCACATGAACACAGCACATCTGACATTCAATGCACGTATATACATTTTCCTCCCCTTCTTCTCCCTCACCAGCTTCCTCCAATATTACACGCACATACACACATAATACCCCGTCTTCCCCTCTGGTCCCTCCCTCCGCAAAACATGTACAATTTGTTCGTGCATGTCAAATATATTCATATAACATACTCCCTACCCCCCCTCTTTAATCCTTCCTCCATAAACACACAAAAAAATTATTTAAATACACACACACACACACACATATATATATATACACACACACACGAATATATGTACGCACAAATATATATTTCCCCGTCTTTTCTTATTAGCAACTTTCCTCCATGTTGTGCAATACACACATATATACCATAGCAACATATTATTAATCTATATAACACATCAATTAGCACATTAATTCCAACAATTACTCAAGTTCACATTTTTGATTTTTCGATTTAGTTTTCATAATCTACACTCGCATTTGCTTTTATATATATATATATATATATATATATATATATATATATATATATATATATATATATATATATATATATATATATATATAGAGAGAGAGAGAGAGAGAGAGAGAGAGACTTGTGTCCTTCCAAAATGATTCGATACCGAATCCTTCCCACTCAAATACCAATATCTGACATTTGAATGCAAGACCTACTCCGTTGAAGTTGATCTATATTATTTCAACTATATATAAATAAAAAATCAAGTGTTTTGAACACTTTTTGCCCATACATCAAGTAGGAGGAAAACGAACAACTTAAATAGTGAGTTAGTTAGTTTAATGGTGTAGGACATTTGAAACCTAACAAAAATTAGCTTGTAGGGATTTTAAATGTTTAGATCATAATAAAATGGCGGGATCGAGAATTTGTATGTCTAAAACCATAAATCTAACCAACTCACTACTTTCGGCCGTCCATTTTGCGCCGCTTGCTGGATGAGCAAAAAGTATTCAAAACACTTGATATTTAATTTATAGATACTTGAAATAATATAGATCAACTTCAGCTTAGTGGATCTTGTATTCGAATGTCAGAGGGTTGTAACTGGGCTCAAATCCTTTTGGAAGGATACAAGTCTATCTCTCTCTCTCTCTCTCTCTCTATATATATATATATATATATATATATATATATATATATATATATATATATATATATATATATATATATATCACCAATGTCGTGTTTTATACAATGATTTTCAATTTGGATTTATTGATGTATTTAATACTATGTCCCAAGCTTTCAGTTCATGAACGACTCGGTAATAGATTCAAAATTTTTCTTTTCAGACATCGATATCTTATTTCAATCCCCTCATAAGTGACACAATTTTCACTATAATCTTGACTAATATATATTGTCAAGCTATATAATTTGTATCAATTATCCAAAAGGTAAATTGATATCAGTGTATGATGCCATTGTCTTAATATCAATATTGTTTCAGATCAAAAGTATGTGCAATATATAGAATGATTTCTTTTATTTCTAATACATACACTGTTGCATGAAACTGAATTTATGTCCAAGTAATTAAACTATTTGATTTAATAAGTTAAATTAATTTATCCAGACTCCTACCATTTCTTGTGATAAGGAACGTTATTTGTCACTCTTCTAATTCAATTTTTCTCACATGTTAAATACAAAAAAACTGAATTATTTCACTAAAAAAATACAAATTGGACACAAGCGAAGAGACTCACAAAGAAATATTTCATGAGACTATGATTTACCAAAAAGGACACCATTTTTACCAATAATTACAACAACAAATTAACAACTCACTCACCATTCGATTTGGCGATTTCTGATATCGATGAAGCTCACACGATTGCCACGAAATTACCAATTTAATATTTATATTTTAGAATATAAGGTTAATATATAACTATTAATCAAAGAAATTTTAACTAAAAGACAAAAGGTGTTAGCTTACCTCTACAATCGATTAATTTTTATGATTGAAACCACCAAACACCCACCCCCACTTCCGCCTCTTCTTGTTCATGCATCCCACCTCCGGTCAAGGTTGGCCGAGCCAACTTCACTCGAGTCTGGATCTCAGGCCGACTCGGTTCGAGCTCAGGTCTGCCTCGGGTCCACCTCGGGTCAAGCTCAAGTCCACCTCAGGTCTAACAGATGTCAATTAGAGGAGAAAAAAAGAGAAAAGGCTGAAGAAGAGAAAAGAAAAGAAGAGAAAAAGAAAAGAAGAGGAAAAAAACTCAATTGAAGAGAAAATTTGGAGAAGAGAGGGTTTTTAGGTGTCCTCAATTGGAAAAGTGAGTGAGAGAGAGAGAGAGAGGAGAGATAGAGTAGTGGATTTTTCTTGGATGAATAGTACTCAATATAGAGTATATATGGTTGAGTTTAATTTTGGTGATAATTCTATTTTTTTTTAAAACTCTTAAAACTCTCTCTCTCCACCCACCAAATTTATTATCTTCATTCACCTAATTTATACACACTTGTAATTATATATGACACTTTATATTTATCCCTTTTTACCTTATACATATATTAAATATGTTAAGAGCTTAAACATAATTAATTGTTCACTAACAAAATATTTAAATTATTGACGCTAATAATTTCTTATATACAAAATAATCAACTATAAAAAATTTCAATTAGGGTTAAATAATCTGGGTGTTACATACTACATCACAATGCATCATAGGTCCACCTCTTATTTGCGTAGAGAGATCATCGGCACTAGCAACAACCGAAACCCACGTTATGGACTCAACCTAGCTCCGATGCAAGAATTCGACACATGTAATATGCCTCCACCTATATATCTCGTGTGAGATCCAACAATAGCTTCATCAATTTCTCCCTTTTTTTGGACAAACCTTCTTATATGACCTGCCTTCTCACAATAATAGCAAATAACCAACTTGCGATCCCTAAATTTGGAACACTCTTACAAATAGTAGAACTCTCCTACCTTCAATTGATTGACTCTAATCGCTATTATCAATCAAAACACTACTCTTACTTGACAACCCATCGCTATGAGTCTTGTGCATGGACTTATTTATCAATAGAGAAGAAACTACTTCATCTAGTTTGAGAGTATCCTTACCAACCAAGGGTCTGTTTGGTTGTCGTAATTGGCCGTAATTCGTAAGTCATAATTGGTAAAGTCTTTTACAGTTGTAAATGAGTTATATGCATGTAAGTTTTACGATTTTGGTTGGTAATATAAAGTGTAAGTGAGAAAGTGTATTGTGTTTTATGGTGTTTGGTTGTCTTAATATGTAAGTCGTAAGGGAAAAAGTTAACCACAAAATTAACTATTTGGTGAGTTAAAAAGTTTTAATATTGCAAATAAATACTAAAAATTCTAAATATTAAAAAAATTAATATTAACATAAAAATTAATTCAAATTTGCATGACCATAAAATGAACTGTAAGTGAGTAGTAATTGGGTTACAAGTGAGTGATAGTTGAGTTGCATAAGTCTTTTACGAATTACGGTTCAAACAAACATCGTAGTTGTAATTGAGTTGTAAGTCATTTACGAATTACGGACTTTTACGATGAAACAAATAACCCCAAAGTGTATGATCATGATATGAATTGAAACATGAAAGTAATGATGTCAGCAGAAGTGATGCCTTCCCTTCGATTTTCAAAACCAAAGTGGACAACTCCGCAAAAATCTTATTGAACTCATTGCATCTTCAACTTTCTTCCTTCTTAGCTTAAGGCTGTGTAATTGTTTCTTTAAAAACAAATAGTTTGTTAGATATTTGGACTTGTATTTGCTCTCCAATTTCTCCAAAAGCTCCATTGTACTATCAAGTGCATGGTCTCTCTAAGAGTGTTTTTTTCAGTTGCAATTGAATGATACTAATCTTCATATCTGAAAATTCTCTCACTATTCATTTTTCATCTCTCTGATTAGTTGGCTTCTACTTTATAGTCTTTATTACTTCATAGTCAGTCAATGTGTTCCTCACACACTAGAATCACAGAGTAAAGTCATTGTGGCTATTGATGGACTTTATGGAGAAGGTTATGCCCTTCACTGCCACTCTACTAATTTGATTTGTGTCCTTAGTTCCTGCCATCAACATACACAAACTTGATCACCTCAATCCCTGGTCTTTGTCACTGTCTATACAAAGCTGCCAAATATAAGTAGAATTAGTCCAAACAACATCCACTAATGCATTCCAAATGCCTAAAAATATATGTATAGAATCCGAGATCATTGAAACCAGTCTTTATATTGTTGATCTATGACCAAAACAAGTTAAGCAGTTGTTCGAGTAATGTAATTTTATAATGTCCTTATGCCTTTAACCTTCTTCAATAAGATACTCAATTTTACCACATAGTTGAATTGCTATCTAATGGCTCTAACTTAGGCACACAAACAAGAAGAAAAAGCAAGAGAGACAAATTTGGAGAGAAATAATTTGTAACGGCTCGATCCATGGGTACATAGATGTCACTGTGACGTATATTCATAGGTTGAAAATACCCCCACATATATAAGCTAAGTATCAGTACAGGAAAGAATCAGAGTACGAAAGTACGTGCTGCATTATACATTCTAATATATGAGTACAATTACAATGTTATCACAGAATGTGACACAATATTAAAAAAATATTACATTATCGATGGGCGTAAATATGAGAATACAAAGAGATATATAATTATGAACATTACAAAATGTGCTCATGAGTTACAAAAGGAAAACATGAGAGATGAGCAGGGGCGGAAGGATAGACTTCGGACGGTTAACTGCTGATCCATGATGTTACCACCGCGCAACTCTAATTACCAGGAAGTCCACCACAGTCCAAACTCCAAGATCTAAACATGCAGGTCCAGGGGAGTCAGAACTTCCCAACGAGTAGTGTGGTGAACGCCAAGTGGCATGCATAGATAAGCAAACGTGTATCGATAAATCCAAGTCAAAGAGCGTGTATTGAAAACCGTATCTTGAGCTTAGGCATATAGGAGCAAGCAATAAGACATCAAGTAAAGTAAATGTAGTAAAATCAGTTATATAAGCCCAAACTATCGATCCGTAAGGTTAGTACGTCAAAAGAATAATCCAAATAAGGAAACCCTTATACATATACCCTATACTTCACTTCACCGTATTCTGAGTTCATATAACCTGAATTGTCTCCTAAACTAAGAAAACAACATAAAAATCGATAAAACTGATTAAATCGATAGTACCGAATACAAGCAAAACTAACTGTACAAGCTCAGTTTACGACTTCATAAGATAAGTATAACGAAGAAATAATCCAAATAAGGAAACCCTTATTTATATACCTTATGTCCCATGTTACCATAATGCGAGTGTATACAACCCGAATTGCAAAAACAACACAACAAATTATTGATTTACACTTTATTATTATTACTCGTCCTACCCAAATATCTAGGTATGTGCCTTAGCTTCCCAACACCTACATTCATATGTGAGTAAGCTGGGGCTTTTATTGGAAACTGATGATGAGACCAATGGGTTATGTTTATAATAGGTGCCGTACATATCCGGGACCACGACCCAGGATGTTCCAGTACTGACCCGGAACCTGCCGCTAGGCAAATAAGATGTGGGTCTTATATTATGCCCATTCAAGAATATAATAAGAGGTAGGGAATTAGCGCTCCCATCGGACACCTGGAAGCCCTCAAGTAGATCTGGAAGTTAGAGTTGCCCAACATACGTAATACAACTGTAAATATATTCATCAGTTAAAGTCCATCAGTTTCCCTCTTACCTGATGAAAGTTGTATTTTTATAGTTTATTATTATGTAATTATCATATTACGAGAATAGAAGGAGCAGGAAAGGAGTTACAGGAGTTCATTAGTACTAAAAATACAAGTCACTGTATATAATGCAGGAAAGCAAGATAGGATTCCCGAAATATGATAATCAACAACAAAAGCAGTAATATATCAGGTGACAGGTGATAAGTGATATCAAACAGGTGTCAGGTGATAACAAGTAGGAGTCAAGTAAGAACATGCATGAGTTAGGTATCAAGTAGTAGCATGATGGATATCACTATCATATATGTCATATAGAAAACAGTACGGACATAGAAGATCGGTAAGAATACAAGAAAACAGTACCGATATAGGAGATCAGCATGAATATAAGAAAACAATATCAATACAGGAGATCGCTATGAATACTTTGAAGAACAGTATAAGTACAGGTTTCAAACTCTTCACAATTATCAAGAAAAGAATAATAGTTGAATTATCAAGTAGACAAGCGATCATACAAGCAAGCGTAAATTCAAGCGAAGTTAAGCTAGTGGAGCGAAGTTAACATACAACACTAGACTCCATCACATTCAGTGTGTTGTCGCTTGCGACACGGCTAAACACACACGACGGAGCGAGCGTATGAACGTTATACTACCGCACGTGGTGAAGCTGTGCTCACGGCATAACAACGCTCGAACAGAGTCAGCGGTAAAACACTGAGCGCTAGATTCGCCTACCAGGCGTAGCTAAAAGACCTGACGGTCGAACGCACTCCTCTTTCGAAGAAGTTGGTGAGAGCCTAAAGGCTAATAGGCCCGAAGGTAGAGTAGGTACATGCAGAAGTGTCAGTATCATACACACACATTAACAGGTAATAACCAAGCTATCTGGAGAGTGATGAAGCCAGAGGCTGAGCAAGATAGGAATAAAGTAAGCGAGTAGACAAGCGAACAATCAAGGAGCTAAGAAAGCTGGAGTGAAGCTAATGCACAGCGTTTACTATTAGCCTGGTGTAGTTACCGCTTGGGACGAAACAACGATAACATAACAACAATCGCTCGCGGGCATAATTACACTCAGATAGAGTTAGTGATAGAGCGCTAGGCTCACATACCAGGCAGAGCATGAGAGCTCGGAAGCTAAACGCAACTGAAGGTTGGATATAAAAAGCACGGAAGCTGAACGCAGCCCGATAGCTGGGTATAGTACCTGCACGAGATATTAGTACCACACGAGCACACATATCAATATGGCAATAACTAGACTACCGTGGAGTGATAAAACTTGGAGGCTGAGTAGCCAGAAGCCGAGTAGGGAGCACGGAGGCTAAACGCCACGAAGAGTCGGCCACACAGTAATAGTATCACATGCAGTATATATAGTATCACATGCAGTATATATATAAGAAGTAAACTACACTGATACAGGCATTCGTCCACAGATTTAATACATGTAAAGTCCTAGGCATTCGGCCATATACATATACAAATACACACTCACACTGGTACATACTTGTGTCTACATACAAATACAATTATACAGTCCTAGAAATACAATACAATTCCAAAATTTCAATAAAAATCCATGTTGAAGCGGGGTACCCAGAAATGCGAGAACACTCGCCTGTATCTCAAAAATGTCGTGAAATCTGGAATCCCAAGAACACGTGCACACGGCAGGGGCACACCCACCATCACCACGGGAGGGTTATTTCTAGAGAGAGTTAGAGAGAAAAGAGATCTAGAGAGAAAAAGAGATCTAGAGAGAAAAATGGGAGAGGAGAGAATTGAAAGAGAAAGAGGGGAGGAGAGGTGGAGCCGGCCAGGGGTGGTCGACGACGGCTCAGGCTGTCGGCGGCCTAAAATCAGAGAGAGAAAGAGAGGGCGTGAAGAGATAAAGAGAAGAGAGAGAAGAAAAAAGAGAGGAGGGAAAGAGAGAGAGATTTAGGGGGAGAGAGGGATTCAAGAGAGAGGGAAGGTTGGCCGCTCCGGCGGCCGGCCACATGGCCGACGATAGTTATACCATTGTGACCACAGACATAGGGGGAGGAGAAGGAGAGTGAAAAGGAAAAGAAGAAGAAAAAGAAAGGAGAAAAAGAAGAGAAGAAAAAAGAAGAAGAAGAGAAAGAAGAGAAAAGGGTGGCCGCCAGGGCTTCGCCGGAGGGGAACCGGGTTGATGGAGTGAGCGCGACGGCGGATCCAGAGAACAAGAGGGAAGGAGGAAGAAGAAGAAAACGAAGAGGAGAAAAAGAAGAAGAGAAGAAGGAGAAGAGAAAAGAAAAGAAAAAGAAAAAGAAAAGAAGAAAAAAAAGAAAAAGAAGAGAACGAGGATAAGAGGCTCGCCAGAGTTGGGGGTGGTCACCGGCGGGGCGGAGGCATGGCGCCGCCGGCCTGGGCAGCGGTCGCCAGGGAGAAGAGAGGGAAGTGGGAAGGAAGGAAGAAGAAGAAGAAGAATAAGAGAAAGAAGAGGGAAAAGAAGAAAGAAAAGAAAAAAAGGGAAGAGAGAGAGAGAGGGGATTGAGGGTGATGTGGGAAAGTGGCCCTCGTGGGCTCACGTGGGTAGGGGAAAGAAAAGAAAGATTCTAAAATAAATAATATTATTATATTATCGGAAAATATCGACCATTTCAGAAAAATCCCCAAAAATATTCGGAAGTAAAAACATCACCATGAGGAATAATATGAAATCAATTTTAGAAATAAAATTTTATTTTCAAATTAAAAATCTTGGAATCAACCTACGATACTGGTTGACACCCAATACGGTGGAATTTCGATAAATTCAGAAAAATCTCTAAAAATACATAAAGGTAGAAATGTGATTCTAAAAAATAATGTGCAAGCAGATTTTTAAAAATTCAAATTTATTTGTAAACTAAAAATTTGAGAGTCGATCAGCGATACCGGGCGATACCGATTTTGAATATTTTGCAATTTAATTTCGGAAAATTTTCAAAAATCATGAAAAATGTAAAATATTGAAAAATGATGTTTGAAAACAAAAATTGGTCCAATCTGAATATCGGAAAGACCAATCAAATAATACATTAGGATCGGGTCCCGGTTCACGCTAGGGTTAACTCCGAATCCACGAATCCAGATCCAATGTAAACAATCACATAAATAATCATAAAATAAAATAAATA